>PVJA010027757.1:0-28271 GCA_004027025.1 Myocastor coypus | reverse complement strand
CTCCTCCTCCTTTCTCTCCTTCTGCTTCTCATTCTCCTCCTCCCTCTCCATCATCCTCTTCTTTTCCCTCTCAGCGTAGACTTTAGAATCATGAAATGGAATTCGAGCATTTTCCTTGAGTTGCGTGTTGGAAGGCGCCCTTCGGAGCAGGTATGCACGCTGGCTTCTTAGGCTAACTCACACATATGCTTCCCTGTGCTCTGTAATTAAAACCAATGGATAAATGTAATTATTTGGTTTAATGGCAACTAAAAGCTGATATCCCTTAGGAGGATGTTAAGTCTTAATTCATGTTGAGGGAATGAAAAAAAAAAGGAGTGCCAGGGAGGTCAGTTCCCTGTGTTCTAGGGCTCATTATGCTCGAGTCACCATAATTTTCTCCTGGACCTATGGAGAAGATGGTGCTATGCACCCTCTACCCCCCAGTGAGTTCCAGACCTGCCTTCCCAGAATTCCAAAACTTGGAGGAATATCATGAACTCCTGGGGTTCCTTGGTTTGGGGTGTCTTTTTCAGGTCTGGTAGAAGGAACAGAGCCCCTGCCACATCCCCTTGTCACCTGAATTAGCACTTGTGTGCACCACACAGCGCTGTAAATAGATTCAGATGCTGCAGAAGTCCCTAGCAGGAGGTCTCTGAGGAAGGACGGGCCTAGGACAGCGCCTGGAATGTCTTTCTGGGTCTCAGTGCCTTCTGACTTCAGAAAGCAGCCTGATGCTGGAAGAAGTGTGAGCTTCCTTGTGTGCCTCTGTTTCTCAGAGCCTCGTCAGAATCAGGAGCTGGCTCAGCCACCTTCCTGGGCCGCTTTAGTCCATTTTCTCGAGCTACCACAAAGTAGTTAAGGTTGAGTATTTTATACAGATGTTTACTTAGCTCACAATTAGAGAGATTCAGGAACATGGTACTGGCATCTGGTGGATGCCAGTGGTGAGGGCTACAGCACAGCATTGCTGATAGCATCAGAGTGACATCAGATAGCACGTCCGGAAGGGAAAAGGATTCAAAACTCGTGCTTGCAAGCCACTCCACAAACAACTAACCAGGTCCCTGTGAGAACTGCAGGAAGCTTTTCTGAGCATGGCCTAACCTTCCACTAGGCCCCACCTCCCACATTACCATGTTGAGGACCAAGAAGAGTGTTAGTCGGCTTTCTGTCACTGTAACAGTGTACCCATGAAAATAAACTTAATGAAGCAGATAGTTTGTTTTGGCTCATAGTTTTGGAAACTTTAGGCCATGGCTGTTTGGCCCTGTTGCTTTGGGTCTATGGGGAAGGCATTCCTCAAGGCAGGAGTGTCTGCCAGAGGAGGACTGTGCCCCTTATGGTGGCCAAGAAGCAGAGAGAGAAAGGGGAGCCTACCTTGCTCATAGGCCTTCAAGGGCGCATGTACCTCCTGGAGTCTAAGGAGCCTAACCTCCTTCCCCCAGGCGCTGCTTTCTGAAGGTTTCACCAACTCCCAATAGGACCCCACTAAGAACCAGGCTTTTGTCATCACACCTTTGGGGAACACAGGAAATCACACTATCCCAAGCCTGGCAGGGGCCTTTGCAAATGCACAGTCTCGAGCTCCATTTACAGCAGACTCTAGCCTAGGAGCAGCAGTTAGAGATCAGACCCGGAACAAAAGAAGAGGACTCTCTCCCTGCTGTTTCCTTCCCATTAGAAGCTTCACAAAGGCACCCTGCTGCCTGAAGACATATTCTTTTAAGTCCCAGTGATTTGCATAGTGGAATAGTACATCTGTGGCCCCCATTTCTAAAAACTGCTGGAGAGCAATAAGCAAAAAAGAAAAACCCCATGTAAAAATAAAATCCCACGTTATATAACACGTCCCCTCAATACCACTGAAAAATATATATAATATTTTGAAATCACTGACTAATTATTTCTAATCATTCCATAATAATTTATGGAGACACTTGCTCCTTTGGACGTGTTCCTGTTTTGATCTAAATGTATTCCTGAACACGCTGTCAAACCTCCCAGTTTGGCAACTGATTTGGTTTTGCTGAATTTCTTTCGTGTGTCCAGATCTCTTGCCAATGAGGCTGTGGAACATATTTTGACAGCTTTATCGCTAAGTTTGTTGCTACTTGTGTCTGGAACGGGTATCAAAATTTCAGAGATTAATCTGTTTGTTTCTTCCCTGTTCGTGCTGTTTGGAGAATGCCATTGGTTTGCTGGAGCTGCTCCCGAGGATGAGGAGGAGGAGGGCTCATCGCCGTTTGCACCGCCACTTTCAGTGACCAGTGCCATAGCACACCCAAGAAACACCTGTTCTGTGATCAGGCAGCTGGAGTCCAGAGTCAGGGGCCACATTTGGCTGCCATGAATCAGTATGTCCACGGCAAGCTCCATTCCGCAATTCATCCACAAGCTGGACTTTCACATAATTGACGACGCTGAACTGAGTGTGGCTGACCCCCCAAACAATGTTGGTTCAGTTAACACACTTTATATGAAGCTTCAGTAAGCACACTTCAGTTAGCACACTTTATATGAAGCTCAGGTAAACCTGAGACAGAACAAAAGATTGCGCTGTGTTTTGCTTTTTCTTTCTTGCACTTTGTCCCCTTCCTACTGGGTACCACTCTTCTGTCAGAAGAGGTTTCAGAGAACAATGCCTCTCCAAGTGGGGTTCCTGGCCCAACTACTGGCACAGCGCTTGGACATTGATTAGAGATGTACATCTTCAGACTTCTCTCGACCCCGAATCGTTTGCCTGCATCCACTGTAATAAGTCTACTGGGTGATCCTGCTGCTCACTAAGCTTTTTAAATCATTCATCTACCCATGTTGTCATATCGTCTCATCAAGGGTCATGAGTGTTTTTTCTAATCTTGCAGCCCACTTAAATTGTGTATTGTCTTTGCTCACTAATAACTTTATTGAGTTAACTCATCAGAACAAAGAGGGATTGATGGAGACAATGACATTTATGGGTAAGTCACTATAATGGCAGATGGGGAACTGGGAAGGAAGAAAATATAGATCATATCTCAAGGATCTGACAGTTTAATGGGGCAGTGAAAAAAACGTCTCTGACTGCTCAGGTCCTGCTAGACATGTGTGGGGTGAAGTGCCCTTTTGAAGGGGAATTCTACTGAGGGGGCTTGAGGATGGGGCATCGCATAGGAGGGCTTCCAATCTGGTGGATCGGAAAAAGTAACAGGTGATGGACCAATAGGGTGAATGTTTAAATTATAAACGTTATAATAACTGATGTATTGTGTACACCCCCATTCAGAATACTTTCCCTTGCTTCAAACACTGTTATCCATCATCCTTGCCACTTCTTGAAGTGGTTCTGGAAGGCCTCTTTCACAAGTATGTCTAGTTGGGCTACCATGGCTCCCTTGATGTTTTCATTCAATTCAAAATATTTACCTGTCATGGTCATTCTAACATGGGGGAAGAGCCAGAACTCACAGGGTGCCATACTTAGGAACCAAAGTGGTCTAAAACACACATTCATGCCTTCATGAGCCTGAGTTTTCTTTGGATAGCAATTGGCAATGGCAGTCATATGTTTTTTAAAAACAAAACAAAACAAAACAAAAAACCCCCACAAGCTTTATTTATTTATTTATTTATTTACTTATGGCTCAGCCTGTCCTGGGTGTGGGTGGGGCTGGCAGAGCATGTGGTGCCAGGGATCGAGCCACCGTCCCTATGGTTGCCTAAGCTTGCCTAAGCAGGTACTTTAGAACCCTGAGCTATCTCGCCAGCCCAGTCATAAGTATTTCGGGTCGTATCTCAGAAATACATCTATAGAAGAGAACTTCCAGAAGTGGTTCAGAAAATGCAATAATGATGCAACATGTATATTTGAAATGAAGAGGGAGTATTTTCCAAGGGATTAATGGCAATGCGTCTTTTATTGTTACTTCTTCAAAAGTTAAGTGCTTATGAAATCTTTTAGTCACAGCTTCTATTTTCTCAAGAGTGAGGCAGGAGCTTAAGCAGGGAAGAAAGGAGAACATGGAGAGGAGGAGCCTGGATCTGGAGAGGCCAGCTCAGGGCTGGGGGCTCACTGGAGATTTCAAACAGGAATGACAAAAATAGGCTCATGCTGATGCTATGTGGTGGTTCCAGCAAGAAGGATTCAGAAGTAACACAGGTGGGAGCAAGAAGAGTGATTGGAGTATGTTGTTACCCATTCATTTCCTCAGCACAGGTCCCCTGAGATCCCACAAGTGTGACATATCCTGGGGACCCAGATGCCAACCTCTGGGGCAACTGCGGCAGGCCTGGTCTCCAGTGTTGGCTCTGGGACCTGCTAGCTGCCAGACCTTCAGTAAGATTCTTTCAAGCTTCATTCTTCTCATGTGGAAATGACATAATATTCCCCAGAGAATTGTTGTGTGAGCATCTTCACCCAGGGCATCAAACGTAACCAGTACATGAGTGTCCAGTGTGAAGAACCACATTATTATTATTATGTGATTATTTTGAGCAGTGGGTATCATGCATTTTTATGGAGTGCTGAGCCTATAGTAGAGAGCAAAATAGGGGCAGTCCTTGCGTATGTGGCATCTGTGATTGAGTGATAATGGCTTGGACTGAATCTGAATGATAAAAGGATAGAGAAAAAAACAACTTAATGTTAAGGGCATTATGGAAAACAGGACACAGCCAGGAGTGGGGGACAGGAAGAGCGTAGTGTCTCCCAGATCAGAAGTTTGAGTCTATCTGGCTGAGCTCTTCTCTCAGACTGGGCAGTAAGAGGAGAGGAGAGGAGGGGAGGGAGGAGAGGAGAGGAGAGGAGAGGAGAGGAGAAGAGAGGGGAAAAGGAAGAGAGAAGGAAGAGGAGAAAGAGTAAGAGGAATAACAGTCCTTTGAGTGTAGGAAGAGATGAGCTGCTTTTTGTACCTGTTCTTGTGGACCTTGTAGGTGGGACTGCAGGTGGGACTTCCTGATCAGCGATCAGATTCCCAGCATTGGTTCACTCTCCAGTGAACTGCTCAACACAAATTACGCAGTCCCTGGCAGAGTTGATGTGATTCCCTGCTTGTCCACCACTACTCACCTAATGCTTCTCCTTGCCTTGAGATTTTGTTTCACTGCTTTAATTACACATAGTTGGTGTCTTGTGCCTGGGATTTCCTTTCTATCACCCAATAACTGTCTTTTATTTACTGTCCTGCTTTCATGGTTCTTTGACTGAGATGTTCTCAGTTCTTCCTAAGCCCCAAAGAACCCCCAAAATCCCACAACCACAGGACAAGTAACCTTGAGATGCATTTGAAGTTCCCAAGGCACCAGACTTCTTCAAACCCCACTGTGATAGAAAACTCACAGCAGCCTCCTGGACAAACAGGTGCAATTCTGGGAACTTCTGCTCTCACATGGAACCTGTCTCTTCGTGGCTTCCACCAAGCATACTATTTTTTATAGCTGTTGGGACAAAGTGATGGGCTGATGGTCCTGTAGCTACTTCTGATAATGAGTGAGAGCTCTAAGAAAGGTTGAAGGAGTAGAGAATGCCAGCCATGTGGGGGCAGAGGTGGGCTCAGCCTCACCCATTTCCAGGGTGCTGGGAACACTAGCTCTTTTGGGAATCTCCTTTCTTTATTGCTTCATCCCCCGACCTTCCCTTTCTTTCAGCTGCATTTTCATCATGTGAAATGATTTTTTACTTCATTTGTCACCAGTTGACCCAGTCTACTTTCTGTTGTCATAATAGCACACCAGGAGTCGGCAACCTGTAAAGAGAGTAAGTAGATTTTGACTTTCAACTAGAGTTCCAAATACTTGGAACCAGCATCTGTCTGGATTCTGGAAATTATGGGCTTGTTATTCCTTCCACTCATCGTGAAAAAGTAGAAGGTAGAGGAGGCAGGCACATGCAAAAGGCAAACACATGATGTGTACTTTATAGCTTTAAGGAAACCCCCTCTCATGCTAATCATTCTGTCCTGGGAGACCGCCCATTTGTTTTAGGACAGTGGAAATCTGTTCATGAGGAATCGTCAAGACTTCTGAAAGGTTCCAACAACTCTCAGTACCATGACTTTGACAAGTAAATGTCAACATGAGATTTGGTGTGGACACATTGCATTTAAACCGTAGTCCCAAGATTGCAACTTATTTCTCTAAGTAGTGAAGCTCCTACAGGATAGAGATACCATACTCCATACATTTTCTATCTGCCACTTTTTCCTGAGGATTACACTCAGTTGTGTGGCCGAACAATAGGTGTGCTGGGCGATCGTTTTTCTCTCCCAAGAACATGAAGACCAGATGGCATTAGTTTGAGAAGCGTAGTTGAGAAATCGTTAAGGAAATAGTGGTTGGAGGACTTACCTTCAAGGAAATGTTGAAGATGAATTAGATCAGTGGGCAGTGCCCAGCATAAAGTCTGGTCTTACGTCAGCCCCTCCTGGTGATTGGAAGCTCTTATGGAGATTGGTGCAAACATATGTTGCTGATCTGAGAAAAATTCTCCACTGAGAGGGTTAAGGAACTGACAGGGATGTGCAGGAAGGTGGTTGTACAATCTAAATCCAAAATCACTTTCTGCACATGTTCTGGGTGTAGTTGAAAATGTTAACTGAGGTACAGCTCAGCAAAATAGCTATCTTCGTGCCTGGCCTTGCCAGGGTACTACTCTAGGTGGAAAGGTAGGGAATCCTGGAATCCAGAAAGCTTCTTTCCATCACCAGAACCTAGAAAAAGAGTACATATTCATAGCTCATTGTTTGGAGAACAGGGCCTGGGAAATGGGATTCATGAGGGCCGTGTTTGACAGATGGTGAAGGAGACTGAGAGGGTAAACTACTCCATGGCTTGGAAGGGGAACCAGTGAAGTGCTTGCGAGTCTGTAGCACAGGAGAAAAGCCATTTGAGAGATTTTGCACACTCTGGTGTCATCTAAGGAACTAGGGCAAGTGTGCAAGTCAAGAGCCAAACTATTACTGCTAGACCACTACTTCAACCCAGCCCAGAGTACAAGATCAGCAGGAAGCAATGTGGGTTCTATGCAGGATGGGAGGCCTGAGTTCTTAAAGACCATCTTCTACAAGAGGCTCAGATTTCCTTTTAGGGGAAGACAGGTGAGAGAAAGCAATAAAGTGGGCAGAATACAAGAAAATCTGGAAAAGAAAGTGTACACTCACCCCAGGAGTGGGCAGCTTTGGCAGAGATCCATAGAGAAAAAAGGCCAGTGGGCTGAGACATTCCTGCTCTCCATGAGAAAGCTGGAGCAGACCAGAGCTTCATGCACAATCTCTAAGTTTTTGAAGGATGATACTAATTTATACACTAAAAATCCTGGTGGATCAAACAGAACATATCCATGCAGTTGGGTATAACATTTATTCTGATGTCAGTGGTACTAGTGAGGACAGTCAGATTTAGGGGTTTCTGAGATCAGGATACCTTGGAGTAGATGGCCTGTGGCAGAAAAGCTCTAGACTAGCAGATGTGATGTGATTCCTTTTCTCCTCTCTCCGGGTGGTTATCCCAGCCAGCCAGAAGGGAGGATAGGTATGGATGCCCGATTTCATCGACAGCTCCAGACCCTGGAGGTTACTGAAGGTGAAAGCTTTTATGGGCCAAAGCCCTGGCTGCAGATGGGCTTTAGGCCAGGAGAGCAGGGATGGCTTGAGCCCAGGCCAGCTGCACAGGGGCAGTTGTCTTGAACCCTTGCTGATAACTATAAAACCAGCATGGGGTCAGAGTTCTCTCTTCCTGATGCGTTGCCCACTTGGGGGTCTTCAGATGGTCTTCTTCTCATTGGGGCGAGGAGACCATTTATGCATTATATAAAATGTAATAATGTCATTGGCTTTCCCCGGTTTCCTGTTGATTGACTTTTATAGCTTGCAAACATTATGCTGGATGGGTAAATTGCAATAAATTTAATCAAGAATTATTTTATTCAGCCTACTAATGAGGAATAATAGCGTATGTATCAATTAGACCTGTCAATTTGTGTGAAGAAATAGATTTACAAAGGGATAGTGAGCAAAAAAAAAATATCATTGGTATCAATTCACTTCATTATTTTTAATTTGCTGAGAATATTGAGTGTTTCTAACATAAAATCATTTCTCAATTAAAATAAAACAGCTGTACTGCTCTCGGCTCCTCATCCCTTGTTTTTGCTTACAGATTAGCAGTTGTCATTGGTTTCAGTCTGTTGTCATCTCATTAATTTGCACCCATAAATGGGTAAAAAAAGTATTCTCAACTGTCAGTGGAAAACGTAACAGAGCAAAATGGTTTTCTCATGTTTGGGGGAAACAGCAGTGTTACTGCAGCAACGAGAAGGCGGAAAGCGTGGGGGTGGAATCAAGGGAAAGCCCAGCCCTACCCTACTCAGTTAGGACGCCTATAGTTTTCCATGTCTTGCCTTTCCAAGGACCTTTCGCTACATATATATTATGGTCGATAATTTGAAAAAAAAAAAAAGACCAAAAGTATTGTCTTCCTCCTTTATTTATGCCTCTCTTTCCAATGTGACTTTGCTATTATTTCCATCAAGAAAGACATTTCATTCTCCATTTCCAGGTCATGTTGCTTGCTCTGGCCAACAGAACATAGCAAAGAAAACACCTCGTGAACTCCATGTCAACATGCGCAGGCCAGCATCCAGCCCCAGCAGGAGCTACCTCAGATCAACCCTTCTCTTGATGACCATGCACTGACTCCAGACATAAGTGAGCCTAGCCCAGGGCCAAAGAACTGCTGGGCCAAGCCCAGCCCGAACTGCTAGACTGCAGATAGGAAGTTAGGTATTTAACTTTTATCTCAATTTTTTTATATTTTGGGGAAGTTTGCTATGCAGCGAGAACTAACTAACACCTCACTCTTTTCACACTGTAGGGCTTAAGTGGAGGCATTGAGTGATATTAGAGATGGAAGATAATGCACAATGCAAGACTAACAATTTACTACAGCCTGGGTGACTTAAACAGTAAGTGTTTACTTCTCACAGTTAGACTAGGAACTCCAAGTTCAAGATGCAGGGAAGATCCTATTAGGTGAAGATGCATGGGTTTCTCTTCCTTGCGTCCTCACAAGGTGGAGAGTACAGTGAGGAACTTCATGTCTCCTACTCTTTTCTAAGCATGTTAATCTCATTATGGGAGCCCCACACTCATGACCTATTCTAACCCTAATTATTTCCCAGAGGCCTCACCTCTGAATTCCATGACTTTTGAAGGTAGGGTTTCAACATGTGAATGTGGAGAGGTCACAAACGTTGCCCCTCAGAACACAGACATGAATTGCGTACTGGGTTCCCTAACTTCCCCCTTTCAGCAAACATCTGGATGAACCCCAGGGCTCACGGATCAGGCCCTCTGCAGCCACCCTTGGAGTCATTCTAGGGGCTGTGCTTTCTCTCCCCATATGGCAGGCAAAGACTGGACCTGCAGCCACCTTAAGCAGTGGCAAGAATCTGATTGGTGTAGGAAACCACCCCAAGAGTCGCATCATAGCCACAGGAAGGGGAGGAAAGGAAGGAAGAGGAATGGCAAAGGCAAGGTTGCCTGGGACTGTAGGCAAAGGCAGGCACTTGGTTGGTATCAGTGCAGAAGCCAAGGGCTGGTGAATCTGCGAAGGTTACTTCCTGCCCAGGTGATATACTGGCTACTAATGGGATGGCTAAACTCCATAAATATGATGTAAATCACAAGGGAACTGAAGAAGTAGATGTTGCTAGCTTCATTTTGTAAAAGAAGACTGTCCCCAAGAGAGGTTAAACTCTTTGTTCAAAGTCACACAGCCATGAAGGGAGGAATTTGGGATGGGATCTGACAACGAAGTTTGGGACTTAAATATGCCATTGTTAGCAGGTGTCCTCTGAGGTCTATTGTGTAACTCTTTAGTCATTAACAGTCATTAACTGTCCTAGTCTCAATTAACTCGTCTCAGTCTTCTGGGACCTTGGCCGAGAACTGGACATTAAAGGGAAAGCTCCTAAAGTTGGGAATGCTCTTGCTCCCTGTAACCTGGGGTGGACTTAATGCTCTCAGTGACTTCTCTTAAGCCTAGAATGGGGGCAACCAATCAAAACCACAAGGACCGGAAAAAGGAGGGAGTGGTCTTTCCTGAGGACCTCAGATAGGCTGAGTGACCAGGGAAGGCGGAAAGGAGGATTGGACAAGCCAGGCTGCACGTGTTATTGGATCTTTGTCCTCTTTTCCCCTGAAAACGCCCACAGTGTGTTCACAGAGCTTCCTAGACGTCTTAGGCTGCCTCTTGTTCATATCCTTGGAGGCTTCTTGAGGGTTCCCTGGCAAGACTTTCATGAACAATTGTCAGGTCACCTTCCAGAAAGTCCAGTGCACTGGCCTGATGTGGAGCTCTCCCTTCCTCTAAGATCTCCTTCACAGCTGGTGATAGAAAAGAGTACAACCACATAGTGCTTATACGTGGTGTGACTGGAGAACACGGTGAAGGTTTATACTTCAAAATTACTTTTAGTGGGGCCCGGCAGGATGGCTCAGTGGTTTAAAGTGCCTCCTTAGGAAAGATTAGGCGGCTGCAGGGACCACGGTTCTATCCCTGGCACCACATGCTGCGCCAGCCCTGCCCTCAGGGCAGGATGAGCTGGCCATAAAAATGAATAAATAAACAAACAAAAGTTCTGAAACAAGAAAAAAAATTACTTTTAATAAGATACATTATCATGAATCCCTCTGAAAACACGCCTCCTGGTTGCAAATACATGTGTTCCAACACTTGCCACTTTCTGAAGAAACTGCTCTGGAAGTTCTCTTTCATGAGCACTTTTTACTGCATTGCTCTGCCTGTTTCTCTATCTTGAACCAGTTTAAAATGTCTACTTTCCAGGGTCATTTTAACTTTGAGGAAAGTCCAGAAGTCACCCAGGGCCAGTTCTGGTGGTTGAGTGGATAGTGACGCAGCCTGTGTGTTTACTAGCTTGCCTTTTCATTCAAGTTGCACTCAGGAGCAGCATTCACCATATTGTTGATCAGAGCTCACGAATACATGTGGAGGGGCTAGGGATTTGGCTCAGCAGTAGAATGCTTGCCTAGCAAGCTAGAAGCTCTGGGTTTGGTCCTTGGCACCAAAGACAGGCAAACAAAAAATAGATCTCTCCTAAAAAATAACTCAACCTGTGGGGCTCTGCTGAAGATGCTCCTTCCCTGCCAGTTCTCAGGGCTGCTGCTTGGAGGTGGAGCTCCTGTAGCACTGCCCTGGTAGGGGCTTTGGGCACAGAAAGTGTTCTGCTCCAGTGTGTAGCTTTGGATTCCTCAACAAGATATTGCTCCCCTGGGCCTGTCTGCCTCTGCACAACCAGGAGGGCAGAGTGAAAGGATATGTATGGGGCAGGCCTATAAGGCCAGCCCTCTGGAAGGCTAAGGCTAGAGGATCACAAGTTCAAGTCCAGCCTGGACAACATCAGGCTTTAGCAAGACTTTGTCTTCAAATGAAAAATTTAAACTCTAGAGATACATTTTAGTTCTGAGGTCCTGGGTTTCATCCCAGGTACTGAAGGAGGAGAGAGAGAGAGAGAGAGAGAGAGAGAGAGAGAGAGACAGAGACAGAGACAGACAGAGACAGACAGAGACAGAGACAGAGACAGAGAGACAGAGAGAACGAGGAAGGAGAGAAACTTAACACATGAGGCCAAAACCTGCATAGTCAGTGGGGACTGTCGTGGCCAGCTCCCTTCCAGCAATGGCACTGACCTGGCGATCTGCTTTTTTGAGCTAGCCTCAGGAAGGGAGGCTTGTCAGCAGGACTGTGTAATGGCTACCAAGCCACCTGTCCCCTGGCCTGCCTAGCAGGCTGCCGCTCCAGACTCTGCAGTGAACCCTTGCTAGCTTTTCTCTGCTTGGCATAGGGGTTTGAGTGAGATCATAGCCTGTGTTGTCATGGATGCAGATTTTTTTTATACTCATAGTTTATCTTCACATGGAATATCAGACGCTGACCACGGTTCTTCTGCTCTGAAGGAGGTGAAAGGTTTTGTATGAGTCAGAACTGATCAATACCTGAACTGGTCACCTCTGCCTGCCTTTGGAGCCCCACCTCCCCTGGTGGAGGACTCAGTTGCCCATGAGACCAGGAAGAAAATGTATAGTGACACAGCGGCCAAGAGGCACCTGCCTCCACCCTTTCCCAGCAGAAGGGACAGCACTGGTTTCAAGATAAGCCCCTTCATTCTGGAGGTGCCCAGTCATTGTTAAGTTAGAAATGAGCTACAAACATTTTATAAAGAAAAATAAAAATGTGAAGCTGAATTTCCACAATGCGAAGCCTCTGAATAAGACTTTAGAATTCAGTGAAATCAAGCTGAGGGCTCTCTAATATTCATTTGCTGCTTGGATGTTGGGCTGCTTCTGCCTTGGCCCCTGGGACATCCGATCTGGGGTTAGAATCTCTCCTGCTCTAACGCAAATGGAAAGCTGGGTGAGGTTACTCTTGGTACACAGCCAATCCTGGTAATTTAGGAACCCAAACTCTACTCTTCATGGAGCTATTAGCTCTCAATATTATGGAAGAAGCTTTTCTATCCCAGACAAATGAGCAATGAACACTCCCTCCTAATGGTGGGTAATAATTCAACATCATTCTTTGAAGATCTATGGGCCAGCCCCCTGCCAGTCTCCCTTAGAAAACGGCTGACATGTGGATGTTTTATCTTCTGCCCCTCCTTTGTGAGCACATGTTAATAAAAGTTCTATATAAAACAGGGTGATAAAGGAGATTAATACTTTTATTTCTCACAGGTGCCAAACTCCATCTTTTTATCTGGAATTACCAAGGTGGAGTGTCTACACCACTGGAATTAATTAAACTCACCACTGCCAACTCGACAGTCCATATCATAGGCTAGATCCATGCTTCCCTTCCCCCCAAAAAAGATATTCTGAGGAAACAAAAGCAGATGCATTGATTATAAAGAAAAGTAAATAGATTCGTGCCCAGACAGAATCTTTCCCATAGTTCATTTCAACATTACTCCCTAAGAGAGTCAAGTGCACTTCTCCAACAAACCTGGATACTGGTGGTCTGAGACTAAGATCTTGGCATTTAGCTCAGCGATACTTTGCTTGGATTAAAAATGTCTTTTTCCAGTAGGCATTAAAATTAACAAAAAAATATTCCTGGATCTGTTAGCTGAGATAGAGTGAACATTGCTTTGGGTCCAATATTGCTCATTTTCATTTGATTTGCAGGTCTTTGTTCATCGTTGCTTGTGGTAGATATTTCTCAGTCCTCATTGGAGAGCCTGCTATTGAATGGAGAGATAGAGTAGGGCTCCTGGCCACAAGATGAGGATGAATTTGTACTCCTGAGAGCTCTGATTGTACATTTCCATTCAGGGTTTGGGGAAGATGCTGTGTATTGACCACACTTTCCAGGAGCTAGCCATGTCCTGAGGAGGAAATGCAGGTCCTAAACTTCATGGACACAGAGGTGAATTCTCCAGCAGCCTCTCAAGAATGTTCATGCTAGATGCACCACTTTCTACTTTGGTTGAGCTGGAGCGGCAGTGTTTCTCTCTGCAGTGTCTCCCCAAGTGCAAGCCACTTCCTGTCTGGTCATCAGAGGCTCTGGGACTGGCCTGAGCTATGGCTTGGACCCTGTTCCCTCCTGCATTATTAGGAAGACAGCCCCATCCAAGAGCTCAATGTTTTTAGCATCTGCAGTGTGGCAGTTGCTCTGATTATGCATATCTAAATCCTATGAAATTGGTACTTTAGGAATTCCCTTTTGTAGAAGAAAACAGGCTCAGCAATACTGAACAACTTTTCCTAAGTCTCACAGTAATAAGTAGGTAGGGTAGAGGAATAGGGGCAGCTGGTTTCTGAAGCCCTAGGCCATCGTGGATGATATACTCTGCCCAGTTGACCAGAACTAGGCAGTCCACATTTTCTCAACTGATTGGATTGGTACAAAGAGAAAACTCAGATCATTAAAACCACAATTTTATAGTTGTTTCTGTTTGTGGTGATATTAAAATGATAATTGTGTTTACTTGTGTAGATTTCCTCCGTGGCTTCATAGCAAATGTTATCCTTGGTACAGAGGTGCTTGTACATATCTGACAAAGTAATGGGCAGACTCTCGGGATTGTACTTGAGTTGAATTCCTTGAATGTTCTTCTGTTTGAGCTGAAGATAGAGACTGGGGACCGAGAGAAGGGTATTCTGTAGGATGGAGGAGTGTTTCTCTTCAGGCCCCACGACCTGGGACGGCGAGGCTGAAAACCAAAGCTCAGGGAGCTGTTTGCATGGGGAAGCAAGACAGGAAGATGTGAGCATGAATAGCACTGTCTCTCTGCCCAGATGCAGTTGAACCAGAGTGTTCCAGAGCCAGAGAGGCTTTCTCCCCATGGCACCCCAGAGCATGGAGGAGACACAGGCCAGCCTCAAAGTGGTGACATCTGGTGAACAGAGATGGGCACTGGGCTGATGAGAAGCACAGGTGGACTCCTGGGTATAAGCAAAGATTCTAGATAGGATGTCAGAGGACTGGGGTCCTGGGTGACCAGGAGTCCATTGTTACCCATGTTCCACTTGTGTCATAAGTCACATGGTAGCTGTGGGCAGGACAAATCTGAGCAAGCTACATTGCACATGTATGTGGCCTTTAAAAAACGTGATGGGAGACCCAGGGGACCACCAAGGCAGGGCCAAAGAAAGGAACAAAAGTAGAGCAAAATGACCAAGAGGGAAGACTATGTGACTCAAAGACCTGGCCTGCCAATTAATGAGCTAAGCTTGGGCAAACTAAAGAGCCCTTCAGTGTCTCCGTTTAGCAGGCACACCATGGATGCTCTGAGTCACTAGGGCATGGTGGGCATGTAATGTGTTTTGATGAAGGTGGAACACTAGGCTTCACAAATGCTAGGAGAGCATTATACCACTGGTCTTCACCCTCAGACACTACTTTCATTATCAAGAAAATCCTAAATTGAAAGACCTACAAGACAGGCCATGCCAAAGCACACAGCCACAAAGACTCACAGCACTGAGGAGAAGGCTGTTCTGATCACCTGAAAAGCATGTAAACTTAGCCAGGTAGAAAATCACATCTTTGAGCTCACCTAACCCTGGCCATCCTCATCAAGTTCTGCCTCAGTTAGAGGAAGACTTAAAACACATGTAAATAAATCAATACGAATTTTATAACAAATCACAGCTTTGTGAAGTAATGTCTTATCTGAAAGTATTTTAATAGCCTGAGAATCTTTATTGCTTTATAAATTTGTTCCAAAGGGTAATTATTTTTGAGTTTTAATGATCTAGTCAATTTGTTTACCATTGGATTATAAATATACTGTGTAACATTTCTTTTGTTTATAAATGAAAATTATTTTCAGTCTGATTTATGTTGCTTTTTTTATGCATTTCTCTCATACAAGATTTTTTTCCCCCAAATCACTGCATCCGCTGATGATGGCAGCTAGGGAATTGTGGAAAAAGAATAGTGGAGACTTTAAGGAATTTGTTCAATCCGCACTCTGTCTACCTCCAGAATTACAGCTGCTTGAGAGAAATTTGGTGAAAGTAGGAAAGATATCGCTGGAAGGAAGGCTCCAAATTTCTGGGGGTTCTCTTCTGCTTCCTGAGGCCTAACCAGCAAAGCAGGAAGTGCCGCCCTCCATGACTGTCCTCTCATAAATGTGTATGATCAACTCTGTCATAATCAGGAATTGTTCAGAGTCCTGATGAAGTCGGTGCTAAAATGTCCCCGTGAAGCTGGCTTTGTGAGGAGAGAAGCACTCTTTATTTAGCAACTGTCCAAGTTGGGGTGTGAATTTCTGAGCTGGAAATAAAATGCACTTCCCTCCCTGGCAGACAGCTCTTCCTGTGCATAGCTGACTGGCCCGAGGACAGCTGTGGCCAGGAGTGTGGGCAGGGGACAAGAACAGGCCGGGAGACCCCCAGGACGCTCTGGCCCCACAGCTGGCTGCCACCTGGCCTCTGATGGCTCCTCTTGTCAAATGTGGCCTGCGAGTGGGCTGCTGGGGTATCCCGGATCCCCGGGGCCTCTCCAAATTGCCTGCTTTCTAGGTCCTCTTCCTTCTCAATATTTCTCAAAGCATGCGCTGGACATTTTGTCATATGGTGATGGATAGGGGCAGTGGAAGTGGGGGAATAGCGCCAGGGACTTAATATCTCTTTTTCTTTCTTGGTGGCAAAGAGGCTGCTGCGGGGTACTGAGAATATCCCAGGCCCCACTCCCTGTAAAGCCGCGGGCATGTTTATCATGGTGCCAATAAAACTGGCGCGATTTATGGCTCTGCTTTTTAATTCATTCAATTCTCTGTTCATTGGGAGGTTAATGTTGTTGATCTATTTTCTCTTGAAACAAATAAAAACAATATGTGCTGACACTGGCTTGGACTTCTGACATGGACTAGAGAGGTCAGCATTTAATTTTATATTTATAGACTACACGGACAATATTATCTGTATTAAAAACTGCTCACTCCATCCTTGTCATTTTACAGCTTGGGTCAGAGGCTCCCTTCTCAGTATTGGTGTTTGTTTCCCTGCTTCCTCTTTTCCCCTTCAGCCTCTTTCTGTATCTTTCCTTTCTCTTTTTGTCTCTTATTCCACTTGATGTCTTTTAAATTATTTCTCTATTGTTTCTGCTCTTTCTATGACAGACACGTTTCTGTACTTGTCCTGTCTGTCTGTCTGTCTGTCTGTCTGTCTGTCTGTCTGTCTGTCTGTCTGTCTACCTGCCATGTCCATCTCTCTCTGTCTCTCTGTATCATTTATGTCCACATCTAGCAGCTATCATCTATCTGTGTTTGTCTACCCATCATTTATCCACATCTACATCCATCATCCATCTTACTATCTTATCTACCTACCTTGCCCATGTATCTGACATCAATTGGTCCATCAGTCATATCTGCCTATGTATTGGTTACCTAGCCATATCTGTCTGCCATCTATCTACAACCTATCTACCTACCCCATCACGTTTCTTTTCCCCTCCTCTCCCACTGTGTCTTTGTTTCTTTCTCTCTGCCTATTGCTCATATCATCTTTTCTTTCAACCCTTTCTTCTCCAGGGAAGCAGTGTCCCTTGTGTCAAAAGGTGAGAATCGCATGGATGTGAAATTCTGAAGCATCCTTCTCCCTCCACACACAGGGGCAACTGCAATGCCCGTGCAGAGCAGCCATAACCAATGGCAATGTCCTTCCCTCAGGTGTCTCTCTCCTGCGCTGACCCATACATGCCACCAGCAGTGACAAGCTACTTTGCTGAGTGCAAGATTAAAGCAATCAGAGCAGTTAAAAAACTGAAACTTCGACACATAGGCAGATACGGCGATTGTGTAAAGAATTATTAGAACACAGTGTGTAAAGAATCCTAACTCTGCCTCTCAACGCTTCTCCACTTGAACCAAGTTGATGAGTTCCTCTCAGCCCAGTCTTTGCCTCTAGAATGCAAGCATCCCGGTGGGCACATTTCAGTCTAGAATACAGAGATTCAGGGAGCAGGTGTGGCCAGTGCCAGGCACACTGGACAGTGTTGTAAGCAAGAGCCAGGGACATTCTGAATCATTTTCTCATCATGGAGGAAAAAAAAAAAAAAAAAACCACTTTATCCCCCTTGTATTACTAAAGTGTTTGTTTTCAAAATAGCTTGACTGTAGGTGAACACACGCAGATCAAATGATGTATTAGACATGTGGGCATCTTGATTCCTGAATCCGTTACATCTTGATAAAGTGAATCACTGCTCTCTGGGGCTTATGCCAGGCATATGGGTAAGGATGTGCCTGACACTCCCACAAAGTCATTTAGGAGACTGTTGGCCGCAGTCTGAAAGCTGTGCACTGTGCTGGGCAGGCACCCCATGGCTGCCCCATGATACCCTGGTTGGGTTGGTCGCCAGTGGCCTGGCCAGGGTCTCCACTGATTGCACCTGGGTTGTTTCTGCCAGTGGACACCCTTGCCACCGCTGCTGTGTCCTCACCTGTGAAATCAGGGGAATGATGCTGCTCCATCCTCAGATGACAAGAGGATTAATTAGATGCTATATTTAAAAGACTTTAGATCCTTGGAGGAAAGTGCAGTGTAACTGATATCTAAGAAGATAAAATATTTAAGCCGTAGCCTCCAGGGGCCGTTAATCTTATTGTATTTTCAGCATTTTAAAAATTTTGTATGAAAACATTCTTTAAGCGAGCTTCTCTGCTCAGATAGCTGAGAAAGAAACATTTCAGAAGAGAATAAAATAGCTTGGCATTTTTCTCCTTGTATTGGTGTCCCTGCCTTCTTTTCCTGATCAATGAAGATGTTAGAAATGAGCAGGACCCTTGAATCCTCTGGCCCATCTCTTAAGCCAATATTAATAGACCACTGTCCTGGCCTGCAGGCAGTAGGTATGAGAAAATGATGCTGAGATCCTGAACCATTAGCACATCCAGACAAAGATTTTAATCCAAGCAGATATCCTAAATTCAACTTAAAGCAATTTCACTTTTTTGAACACATTTTATATGAGATTTAACATAAACTAACCATCTTGCCTTTGATGAAGGGACAGAGAATCACAGAGATTAAGAAACTTTACCAAAAGCTTTGTGCAGAGAATGGAGACCAGTTCTGGGTCCTTCCTTCTGTGATGATGTTAAGAAGCTCAAGTTTCAGGGCTCCGTTTGCCCGGCCCCTGTGCCAGGCCATGTGCCTAACGCTGTACTTGTAACATTTTTCTTAAACTTGTACGAGTGTGTCAGGCTCCACCACACCTAGACCTGCTCTAATGCGAGGCTCTTGAGATGGAATGTTTTTCATTCTTAGAACCATATTGTTGCATGCAGATTTTCTGGTTGCTGGAGATAGAAGACCAGCTCAAACTAGAAAGGGTGGGGAAAGAAAATTTCCAATTTATGTACCTAGAAAGAAAGTGTCGAGGGTACAGATGGTTTCAGCATAGCTGGATAGGAGCTTGGTAATACCATCGGAAGCCCGTGTCTTGCCACCTCTCAGCACTGCAGTCTTTCATATTGCCTTTGTCCACGGGTGAGCTCTCTCTAGATGTGGTAGACTGTGGTCACTATTCCCACCATCCACCTTGCAATTTAGTAATCTTTCAAAAAAAAAAAAAAAAAAAAGAGTTTCTTTCCAGTCATTTGAGCTAGGGACAAACTTTTACTGCATGATCGCATAAGGTTTCATCTCTGCAGCAGCAAGTTTGGCTCAGGTGAATGAGGAGATGAACTGGTAAACTACATCGTGTCTACCCCTGCCAGGTCTCACTTGATTTCACCAGTGAAATCATCTGGTCTGAGAGATAAGAGGGGCTAGTTTTCCTCCGAAATAAAATCACTGTGATGCTACTAGGTCTAGTGACAATGGATGATGGACAGGCACCGTTGATAGATGCTCCATGTTCCCCGCTGCCTAGATCGATAGTCAAAGGTCCTCAGAACCTTGAATTCTGTGTTAGATGTCCACATGGACTGAGGACCAACTACTACACCCTTCTCCGCACCTCAGCACTTTGAAGCTCTACAGACTTCCCTGGTACTTAAACCAGTCCCAGGCAAGAACTTCAAATTATCTGACATTAATATATCGGAAGAAACAACAAAGACTCATAGGGGATATTACACTATTTTTTCAGAAAATGAAGATTGTTTTCTCGCAGCACCTGGGTGTGCAGATTGAGAGTTACACTTAGGCTCTTTGCTGATTACATCCTTCGCTGGAAGTGTCTGAGACTCTCAGGGATTCAGATGAGGTCCTGTGATTATTGTCTAGTTTTTAAATCAAGACAATGGGAAGGAGAACCTCCGTGAACAGAAGCCTTTGGAATCAGACACCTTCCCTGTCTCCCGGCAAGAGCCAGGTCCTGGGCTCTTTGACATTCTGAGCAACATGGGAGAATAGGGGACCAGGTCGTGCTGCGCCAGGCATATTCAATATAATTGCACCATTGGTTTCCTCAATGTGACACATCTTGCCTGATTACACTGCATGTTCAAGGAAGTAGGAGTTGGATGGGGGAGGTTTCTGTCTGGTGACCTTTATTTTGGCGGAAAGTTAATAGACATTCCATTCTGCAGAGAGGATGCTCTCCCGGGGAATTTGCACACTAATACCGACTTTACCTCCATCATCATGTTTAATTGAAAGAAGAGTTACATCAAGTTTTTTACCTAATGATTTGTACAACATTCTTACATAATTAAAGGAAAGTGATGCAAGTGGATCTTTAGCAGTTTGCTAATAAAGCCATTTCTTGGCCCTGTCCCCTCTCAGGATTGGGGCACTGGATAATCGCATGCAGGTGACACACCAAACCGGGGACTCTAGCGTGATTGTTGGCAGCAGATGGTGAGGGTGTGAGCCCTCTGAGAAGGATGTAGGGCTGTCTCCTCAGACTAATACTGAACTGGCTGGTATTCCCCTGCCCAGTGGCCAGAGAAGGTGGTGTGGAGCCAAGACAATATCCATGGCTCCTTCTCCACAAACTGTGTGCCGTCGTTTTAGCCAGATTGTCTCCAACACCACCTCTTATGTTCAGAGAGCAAGGTGGAGGAGCCCATAGAACAGGGGGCTGGTGTCTCCTATGGAGGAGGGAGAGCGGGGTCTGTGAGAGATTCAGCATCACCAAGCCTGGATGGAACCCAGCATCTAAATCAGTGGTCAGAAATTGCCCAGCAAATGTCTTAACGGGCTAACATTGGACTTTAGTATTTGAACTATAGCTCTATGTAATCTAAGTGCTTCTCCAGCAACTTCTCTCACACTTGTACTTAACAGTCTGGTACCTGGAATTCATGATGCTTTTGCCTAGCATTATATCCTTACAGCAAGTGAGATGGGGAGAGATCACAGGCCTCCATGGTGTGTTTTTGTTGTCTTCATAAGATAAAGATGAGACCTTCGCATCTTTCTTAGACTCTTCAAGCTATTCTTAGCCAGCCTCTTAGCATCCTCCTCTCTCTCCACTAAGTTAATTTTCCAAAAAACACTCTCCTTGCGCTCCCTACTGTGCCCCATGTCTTTAAAAGGGCTTCATGGCTGGGAGATAACAGCCAGGTCCTTCCACCTGGTGTAGTAGATATGTAACTGCTGGTTACAACTCACCTTTCTAAGGTTTCTCCCCTTGCAGGTCCCTATCCAGGCTCCAATGCTGTGCCCCTTGGGAATACAGACATCCCTCATCTGCTTCAGTTCTCCATGTTGGGATTTTGAGGAAACACAATAAGGGCTTCTATATAAGCCCTTTGACACTTCTGTTTTCTCTCTGAGTGCATGGAAGTCCACCCTCCACCTCTGTGCCATACTGGGTCCTGGAGAAGATCTGAGAGGTCCTTGCAAGTGTATGCACTCGTTTGAAACCAGCAGATACTTCCATGCTGCAGCTGAACCTCTCGGGGCTTTAAGAAGTGACTAAGAAGTCCCTTCTACTCTATTCCCCAACAGCCAAGCTATTCAGAAACCACTCTCTAAAACAGGAATGGCTCTCAGCCTTGAGTGCATATTTAGCCCACCCAAGGAGATCTAATGATCCCCCTGACCAGACTATAATAATCAAAAACAATCATAGCAGAACTCTTGGAAATGAGCCCTAGACACTAAGAGTTTTTAAATTCCCTCGATGAGCCATGTATGCATGCAGCCAAGACTGGAAACCATTCTTCCAAGTTCATGTTTCCCATCCATGTTGCTTGGCATAGCACTCAGGGCTTTGAAAACATCTGAAATTTCACTCTCCTTCTAAGCTAATAAGGTTCAAATCCTTGAGTATGACCTAGGGACATTAGTATTTTTTTAAAGGTTCCTCAAGTGAGTCTAACAGCAATCTACAGTAAGGTCCAGGAGTTTCTGTAAGGTGGAACCTCAAATGAAGTTAGGAAGATGTCTTACTAGAAAATGATTTGTCCCATTTAGTGGTATATGGACTATACCCTCATGGTCCCAAGAGACAAAAGCTTGAGTAAGAAATCCTGAGCTAAGAGCAGAAGGATCAGTTAGCAGCTCCACTGTCCGCTCACGAATCAGGGAGCTAATACAGCCTTACATAATCACTCTGGCATTTGGTCACACTCAGTCTGTCCATGACCCAGATCAGAGTTCTGAGCGATCTGTGGTCCATTGTGTCCACAGGGCTTTGCTCACTCCAGATGTGACGGGCTATAGAGTGACACTTTTGTCTCCCATCACTTCCATCAGGGGCAAGTTGCTGTCCCCACTAAGAACACCCTCGTCTGACTATATGAAGGAAATGGGAAGAGGAAGTTGGGATACGTGGGGGAAGCAAATGGCTTTCAGATTTGGCTGAAATATTAACTTTACCCTGGACTCCAACTAGAAATGCACCCCCTAGCATTGTCGCCTCCATGGTTACCCAGTTACTATCTTAGTGCCTGGTTTACCATTTAGTCATTATGCACTCATGGGGAGGGTCCTGTGTAAGCCAGTGCACTATTTTACAAAAGAGATTTGAAGTTAATCATCAGCAAATACCAACTCAAATTTTAGCTGTTATCATTTATTTTGCAGTTTCTCATTAAGCATTTTACAGTCCTCAAACTTTAATAACTTTAGTTATAGGTAAGAGAAAAACAATCTTCCTGTTAATGAGCAGAGAATGTCCTTCTCACAGATGATATTAGAGTTGGATTGTGTTTTCCAAAGTACACAATTTTCCTTTCCTCATGTGGTGGTCATTTTCCCCCCTCAGGATTTAAATGATAATGTTTCCAACCATGTAACACAGTTACCCTAAAATTTAATAGATTTCCTTTTAAATGCCACTTAGATATTGTTTCTATCCTACCTATAACCCAAGTTATTAAAATTTAACTGTAGAAAAAGACGTTATGAAGACCGGTATTGCAGCATAGCACATAAGCAAGTCACCATCGTGCTTAAGGAGAGAGAGAGAGAGAACATCGTGTGCTGAAACGAAGGTTTGAAGGCTATTTTGCTATGGCTCTTCGCACCCCAAGCATCTTGGCAGAAACCTGGCCGCTAAGATTTCTTTTAGTTCCATGGCAATGGTAGAAATAAACAAACCAAACAAACTCAAAGTTTTCTGCCTATGAACAGTTGAAAAGCAAGTATGGTTGCTCATGACATTTAACTTCTTTTTCCTGGGGCAACCACCTGCCCAAATGGGACTGCAATTTACTCAGATATAGACCAAGACCTGCTCAAGTTTCATCCTTTGTCCTCAGACAAGTCAAGGAATCAGGTGCTTTAAGCAAAAGGTTCAGCCTAGTTTCCTTCAGTAGGCTTCCTGGATGCTTTGGGAGAAAGGTGGTGGTGATTAGTTGTTTAAGGGCCTGTGTTAAAGAGTACTGCACATAAATAGGTATTCCCATGAATGGCCAAGTTCTCTGTGTATGTATGTGTATGCACATATGTATATGCTAATACTTATGAACTGTGTATGTGTGTCTGTGTGTCTGTATGTGTATATAATAAATGCTCCCTTTATGGTCATTTCTATGTGAGTGTGTGTGTGTGTGTGTGTGTGTGTGTGTGTGTCCATCCTGCTTCTCCCTCCTTCCCTGTCTGTCTGTCTGTCTGTCTGTCTGTCTGTCTGTCTGTCTATCTGTGCAGTAGCAGTCAGGAGCCAGTCTTAAAGGAAAGACATGGAAAAACATTTCACCACAGGCCAGAGGAAGTACTACTACCCCAAAGGAGAAGTGAATGAGACTCGATGGAGTTTGTTTTAGTTACTTTTTACTTATTGCTGAGGCAAATACCTGACACTCAAAATGAAGGAAGGAAAGGTTTATTTAGCTCACAGTTACTGGAGGTTTCAGTCTGTATTCGGTTGGCCCAAGGCTGAGTGGAACAGGGCAGAGAGCATCCAGTTCATGGCAGCAAAACAGCAACAATTGCAACAAAGGCAACAGAACAACTAGGAGAACAGAGAGCAATAGCTCGAGTCTATCTCTCTCTCTTTCTTTATATTACATTCAGGCCCTCCGCCTCAGTCTATCCACCTTAGGCTACACCCATAATTCCAGAAGTACTTAACACACGTAATCCCAGGGATCATGGATCAGGTCTCAAACTCTAGATCAGCACTAAATCACGTAATCCCAGTGACTCAAGAGTCAAGTCTCAATTTATAGAAGTCCCTGCCCCATGACTGCCTGAGGTTTGGGGGGACAACTAGACAGAAACCATAACAGAGTTCAACTACATTACAACACCACGTGATTTATAACAGAATAATCTGATTTTGGAAAATGAACAATTGTATGACTCTGATGTGATTCTTCTCTTGGGTTTGGAAGGGAATGGGGTATTCTCGGAAGGAAATCACAGGCTAATTACATCAGAAACAGATCCTGGGACAAGCAGTGCAACCTTAGCTCTCTTCCTAAGAGGTAAGAGGGAAGCTTTCCTATCTCTCCTGAACTCCTGTCCCTGATACCTTGAGTGAGCACGAGTTCTGGGTGCTCTGTGGGATTTGACACATAGTCCCTGGAAACTGGCGATGGTGGGGATGCTGCACAGGTTGTCTAGGTGCAGGGTGATGCGTGCGTGGCTGCTTTAAGGGGTGGGTGTCATCTCTGACTTCCCTTCACCATGCAGGAAGCGCTGCACCTTTCCAAGTTTGCACCTAGAACTCATGATTCCACTTGGCAGACCAGGACCTCACTTTTATCTCTACTGCCTCCCCAGTTTGCAAAATGCATGGGAAACACTTTAAGCTGAAGAAGTGAGACTCAGAGGATCCCAGAGGAGGGAACAGCCTCAGAAGGTAAGGATTTCAAGGCTCTTGGGAGTTGGATTTCTTTCAAATGAATTAAAGAAGTTGCCTTTTGCAGCCACAAGGGGGCTAAGGACAGGTATCTCAAGTGAAACCCAGTTGGGACAGAAGGTCCCTCTAAGCTCTCCCTTCCCAGTAGGCTGGCAGCTGGGCCTGGCACCATTCCAGGAAAACCACAGTGAGGATGCTGGTCAGCTTCCTGGGAGCCCTGAACTTCTCTTGGCTGCTGAGGACCCAAAGTCTCAGGCTGGCACTTCCAGGGTCCAGTTCCCACATGGCACATATTTTCATCTATTGTATTCTAAAGTGATCCAAATAAGTCGAAAAGTCCCCACTCGCACATTTTGCTTGGAACCATAAAATCTAGAAAATTGGACAAATGTGTATAAGCAAGATTGAACCTCAGTGCCTAAAGCAGATAAACTACCTTGGTCCTGAGATAAGAATCCTGATTGGTTACTATCAGCTGCCAGTCACTAGGCAATCTTGTGTCACATGTTATTAATTTTACAAAGGTCTAAATAAATGTCCCTGTTCTTGCTCAGGGTGCTGGCTCACCAGCCAAGTAGATGAAGCACCACATAGCCCAGCTCCTGTCTTTTCCTCATTTCTGCCACTGTTTGTCCTTGGGGAAGAATGGATCATATGGAGTCCAGTGGATCCCTACATATTTTCAGGGATAGCCATCAGCCTTTCTTTTCAGAGGAGAGACCCAGCAAGGAAGCCAGGTCTCGAGGGTAGAGAAGGCTTGGACTGGCTCCTTAAAACAGTCACTCAATTCTTTGCTACAACCGGTAAACTAAAGCAAAAGACCCAAGAAGAGACTGCCCATATAGAGAGCAAATGCCAAGGAAAGTCACCATCTAGACCCCCTTGTGTCTATGGTGACATGGTAGGTACTTTGATGGACATGAAAGGTACTCTGCTGGCAGAAAAGCCACACAAGGTTAGCAGTCCTGCTGGGTCAGGAGCAAGTGTCCCGCTTCACTGACTTCTGGTTAAGTAAAACCCTAGGACATTGTGATACTAAGGAATTTCTTGTAGGTGTAATTTTGATTCTTGGGAATCGTATCCAGTATCCTTTGTCACGTCTACATGAGGACCCAGGATAAGTTCTCAGCAACAGAAATATTGGGACATCTCAGCAGAGCTAGGAGTAGAAGGGGAAGTGAGAATTTCTGCCCATGAAGCAGAAAGGACTCTTGAGCCAAAGTTCTCTGAGTATGAACACAAATTTGAGTTTATCTCTATTAGCAGCATACAACATCTCAATTCCTAGTTTCCATAAATTTTGGGAAAACCACTTGATTATAAACTCCTGGAAAGCAGAGGCTGGCATTATTGGCAACTTCCGTGATGGCCAGCAGAATGGTGATAATGCTGATTAGCAGCTGTTATGGTTTATGTCTAGGTGTTCCCTCAAAGCCTCATGTAGTCCTGGGGCAGCTTCTCGAATTTGTGATTGATTTTTGTGGGTGTGAGTACTGCACCTGCCTTAGGCCAGGTAATTTGTATTATAATTTAAGGAGGGGAGATGGGCTGGCCAGCTGCCTGAGCTGCTGCCACTCCTTTGGTTCTCTGCTCTTTGCTGCTACCATGAACTGGTGCTCTCTGCCATGTGCCACCCTGCCTTGGAACCAGGTGAGTGTAGACCAAAGCCTCACTGACTATGAGCTAAATAAATCCTTCTTTCATTTTGGGTGTCAGGTATTTGTCCTAGCAATGAGAGAAGAGTAACAGAGATAGTAGCTTAGTCACTAACAAAGCAGGGAATGAAGATTCTAAGTCTAGAGTTTCTGGGAGCCCTGCATATAGTTGTCCCACAATGAATGCCAATCACACTGGCATTTCAACATGCTTACTGCAACATCTCTGCTATATAAGACACAACCAGGACCCACTTAGATTTACCCAATGTGGCCACAAATATAGAACTCAACTTTTTAATCCTCCCAGACTTAGACTTTCTTTGCTGTGCAAGCCTGACTGATCCTACTCACAAAGGTGTGTTCATCAAGGCCAAACCCATGGAGCGTCTGAGCTTTGAAAGAGCAAAGTGAAAGTGATCCATGATCCTGAAGCCTCACGGAACTCACTTACCGGAGCTAAGCACGTTCATGTTGAGAGATCTAAATGGCATCGCCCTCGCACTGTGTCTTGCCACATAATAAATTGCAGCCCTCGCATTAACCGGTCAGGCTTCAGTGATAACCAAAGTGCAGCCTGCTGGTGGGGCCCTGATCAATACGACTTTCTATTTATAGGATTGTTACAAATGGAAGTTTTATTTAAATGAGACAATGCTGAAGAGTATGCAGAAGATCGATCTGATAAAATACAGTAAAGGAGTTTGATTTTGGTTTGATACGCAGCTCACACTTGCACATACACGCACAAAGATTTACACATACATTCACGTCCAGGTTCTCTGATCTCCCCTAAGACACCGGCACTGCAGGGAAAGGTCAGTGCCTTGCAAACACCCATAAAATAACCAAACTATGACAACCTGTGGGGCAGAGGCAGGAGGCCAAAGGAGTCAAATACAAAAATCAAGAAAAGGAAGAAGCAGGCACGCGGAAAAGTCAGCCTGGGTTCTGAAAGGCACCAGGCTTTTGTCCTTCTTCTGCTTCCTTATCCTGGCCCTGGAGAGGGCCCTCTCTTCTCTGGAGCCCCATGTCTGCACCCAGAAAGAAGCCTGCGTCACTCACACTGCATGATTCCTAGATCACACTGTAAGATAAACCACAAACAGAGAAGTACACTTGCTACCTTGCCCGTCCCAAGTCTGTTCCTATTCCCTACACCACTGAGGTTTAAGGCTGTGAGTCCAGGGAGGCAGATTTTGGACACCAGCCCCATTTTGACCTTGTAACATTGAGAAAGGGGTCTGGGAGCCTAACAGTAACAACTTCAAGTGTGTGGCTTCCTGAAGCTCATCAGCTGTCCAAAGTTAGGGTTAGCTGGTGGGCATTGTCTTCTGCTGGGCTCTGGAAACAGAGAGGTCTCTACTTGCAGAGCAGCTATGAGCCTAAGAGAAAGCTGCCTGCAGAGGACCTTGCTTGAGGATGGGCACAGGAGATGTGCCCCAGCCGAGTGTGGCGGCGCGGCCCAGTACGCTCAGCACTCTGAGGCAGGATCATCACCAGCAGAGCCCATTCAGGGCAACTTGGCATTTTAGCAAGACCCCAACTCAAAATAAAAATGAATATTTTTACAAGGTCAGAGGGTGTAGCTTCGTGTGGAGGCCCTGGATTAATCCCCATCCTGCTGTGTTGGCCCCACCCCTGGGTTGGACTGAGATGCAATTGAGACTGGGCATGATGGTGAGTGCCTATAATCCCAGCTCGTGGGAAGCTGAACACAGGTAGATTGCTACAAGTCCTATCCGCAGAGTGAGATCCTGAACACCCTGTGGACCATGTACTAGAATACGATGACAATGACGACAACAACGATGACGACAACGAGGACGACGACGACGACGACGACGACGAAGAAGAAGACGAAGACGAAGAAGAAGAAGATGAAGAAGAAGAAGAAGAAGAAGAAGAAGAAGAAGAAGAAGAAGA
>PVJA010027756.1:0-28240 GCA_004027025.1 Myocastor coypus | reverse complement strand
AGGAAGGAAGGAAGGAAGGAAGGAAGGAAGGAAGGAAGGAAGGGAAAGGAGGGGAGTCTTGGGGAAATTAATGAGTGCTGGTGAGGCAAGGTGGACCAAAGCTGTGTCGTGTCACAGGAGAGGACAGGCGTTGCTGCACGATGAAAAGGTCCTCTTGCAAGAGCACAGAGGCCCTCAAGAGATGGCTTGCCTTGGCTTTGTTTGGGGCAACTTGAGCATTAAAAAGGGCTATGGCGGTACCAGTTAAGATGCCCAATAATGCTCAGTGAGTGGGAGAACAACAAAAAGGAAGCAAGGTAAAAAGCTTGTTTTTCCCCAGAAGAATGTCAGCTACTAAATGCGGAGAATTCGAAACTCCAAGCCTTGTGACAGCCCAGGACAGTAATGAATGCTCCGAGGGGTCACAACAGAGGTGCTCAAAGACCTTGGTGGGCCCAGGATATTCACATAGTCTCAAGGTACTGGCGCTCTGATTATCCCCCAATCTCTACAATCCAGATAGCCACAGTCACTTCCTCAGCTTCTGTCTCAGTTACTGTTCTCCTTGCTGAGACAAAATACCCAACACCCAAAGTGAAGGAAGGAAAGGTTTATTTATCTCACATTCACTGGAGGTTTTAGTCCATACTCAGTTGGGTCCAAGGCAGAGCGGCACATGGCAGAGAGCAGCTGTTCATGGCTGTGGCAAAGAGCAGAGAGCAAAAAAGGAGGAAGGGCAGCAATAAGGCAACAGAGAGCAGGTCTGTCTCCCTGTGTGGCACTCAGGCTCTCCGCCCCTGGCTGGGTGTAGCACTCACACCCATAAATCCCAGCAGCACTCACACTCATAATCTCAGGGAATCATAAATTAACCACAAATTCTAGAAGTCTGCTCCATGCCTGCATGAGGCTTTAGGGGGACAACTAGACACAAGCCATAACAGTTGCACCATCAAACTGTCACCAGCAGGGAGATGGCCTGGCATCAGGTGCTGTCACAGTACAACACAAGATGCACCGCATCACCTTGTGTTACCTCTGTGACAGCCTTGATTAAAAAAAAAAAAAAAAAAAAAAACCTCAGGAAATCCGCTCGAGAGATGAGAGACAAATCCAGAAAACAGGACGTTCGATAAGATAGCTGGCTCAGGTATTCAGAGCCACGTGCCATGTGGAGAAAAGCAAAGCAGAGTGTCTAAGGATCAAACATGAAGTTTCTTCAGGGATTAAACAAAGAGAGAAATAAAATGTGAGTTCTGAGGTCACCAGAGAATCCAGGACTTAGCCTGTGCATAGAAAGGCAGGCGCAAGGACTGTGTGTTTAGAGTGACACGTCATGATATCTTCACTGAATTTCAAGTGGATCAGCCCCCAAATGTTATGTTCACAGAGACAGAGTGAGGGAGGAGGGTGTAGCAGATCAGTTGCGGGGTAGATACTGGCTGGCTGCACAGTTCTTTCAGCTTTTTAGTGAGCTTAAAGGTTTTTCGGATAGAAAGAGAGTAAGAGACAGACAGCAGGCTGCTTGGGCCTGGTGACCTTCTTAGTGCTCAGACTAGAGCTGTTATAATCATGGGATAAACCACTAGGGGTGCTCTCCTGTCCCTTGCCCATTTTGAGACCCCCCCCCCCCCCGAAACAGCCCTGGAACTAGCCTGGTGACAATGACAAGTACTGGAAATTTTGTTTAATCAAGTGGGCTAAATTGCCTACTGACAGGCTGGCCAATCTCAGGGGTTGGTAAGTGGAGGTTGCTAGTTACATTTTCATCAGAACCCACTCTTCTCAGTCCTAATCAGGCCAGTGCCCACTCTTCCTGGTGTCTCGCCCAGGTGTCCGCTGGTGAGGGCTTTCCACAGCATCACCAAGAAAGGCTGCATTGGATCTCCCGGCTGTGCTGACCCAAAGTCTATGGCTGATGGCCTGCAGCCCTGCCTGCCGCTGCTGCTGCCAGGTGGCTGTAGCCCTGTCAACTTGTTCCCCTTTGGCAGTACAGAGACTGAACGCAGGGCCTTTGCATTGAGTGGCTCCCTCAGGGCTCCGTGCCCCCACCCTTGGGGGTCTGTTCTCCCCACATTACTCACATGCCCAAGCTGGCCTCAGCCTCCCCGTTTAGTATAGGTGACAGCTCTGGGGAAAATGAAGCTCAGATTGAAAGAGGAAGAGCAGGATGTGCCTGAGCTAAGTCCTGGGTGACATAACGCACATGCAGTGTTGCTGCAGGAAGGAGCCAGACTTGCTGACTCTTGGCTGCTGCAGGGCTCTGATATCTCCCTGACTCAGCCTACTTCACCCAGCGCCCATTGTGCAATGTGAACCGTGCCCCTGTGCCCACTGAGCTCCCCCCTCTCTTCCCCAGCCTACTGCCCACCCCACTCCTGCATCTCTTCCTGTTCCTTTCAGTGGCGCTTTGCTTTTGAAGTGTTTCCTCCCAAAGAAGCTCCTGGGATGCCCCACAGGCTTATGGGATCTGTCTCTTCCAGCCCCACGCCTCAAGATAACCCAGAGATGCTGTATCTTCCCTCATCTTAGTCCCCCACAGGTCCCTGGAGCAGGTCTGGGTCCTACAGAGCACACAACACAGCTGCCCAGTCCACCAGAGCTCCTCCACACCTCGGTCATGAGACTGTGTGGTACACCCCGGCTCAGCATCCAAGCATCTGAGAAGTCTCAGCAGAGTGCACCCTCCTTCCTAAGGATGAGTCTCTCTGCTTCCTTGGAGTGCTCTGCACCTGACCTGCCACACCTTCCTCAGGGAGGTTCAGCTTCTACTGCCCTGGCCTCTGGCTGCAATGCTGGGCCACTATGTAAGCTTCCCTCTGTCATCCCAAGTATGGAGCAAGGGCTCCCCACCCCACAATCCTGCTTCCCATTGATGGGCCCTCTTGCACCCTAAGGGCCCCTGAGCCCTGTCACCAGTCTGGTGAGCCTTTGACAGGCAGCTGTGACCCAGATGCATCCCTGTGGCAGAAGCAGTGCCAGAGGCTTCTTGCTCAGTTCTTACTCCACACACGCAGGAGCACCGACTTCCGGGCAGACCTTGATGCAGCCTTGAGAGGCCACAGCTGAGAGAGGACCCTTCTTATGAGGAGCTCATGATTTAGGGGGAAAAGCATGGGAACGGACAATTACTGTCGGCAATGTCAACTCCAGAATGAGCTATAAAAACCAATAAAGTTAGGGAGGGAGGAAAGAAAGATGGCCGGAGGCCGCACCCCATGACAGAGAGGAGGAACGCAGGCGAGGCTGTCCTGGCGTAGACTGCCAGGGGTAGGAAACAGGAAGAGGAAAGGCCCTGAAGCAGGCAGGAAAGCACAGAGAACCATTCCAGTCCCCCAAGAGAGACTGAGTGACAGCACAGAAGTGGGACCACTTGGAGAGGAAGGTACACTATGCCCTCTCTGTCCACAGACGCAAGCACCTTACCTCAGTGACAATCTCTTCTTTTTCCTCTGCACAAAAGGATCTAAAGAGATGAAAGGGGTGTTAAAAAGAGCGATGCTCAGTGCCCCAGTGAGATCCAGAGCTGGTCTGGAGCAGCGTCCTGGTCCCCACAGCTTCTCTGCCTAAGTCCCTGGGCCCCTTAGCTGGGCACAGAGATGGGATGAGTGGTTCCTTGATCCCACCCAAGCGCTCTCATTTGCTGCTGGCTAGGAGGCTCAGCTCCCAGGTTGGAGCGCTACAAGCAGCTATTTCCTCTTTACCTCCATGGGTAGCGGTCTGTTATGGTTTGCATCTAGGTGTCCCCCCAGAGCCTCATGCAGTCACTGAGGTAGGCTTCTAGAGTTTGTGATTAATTCCTGATCCAATGCTGGGATTATGAGGTGTGATGCTGCCCCAGCCCTGGGGCAGATGGCATGACTACAACATAAAGAGGGAAGAGAGGCTTGCTAACTGTCACAGATGCTGCACCTCTCCTTGTTTTTTGCTGTTTTCCACCACTGTGAATGGCTACCTTCTGCCTCGTGCCACTCTGGCCTGGAGCAAGCCGAGTATGGACCGAAACCTCCACTAACTGTGAGTTAAATAAACCTTCCCTTCTTTAAGTTTGGGTGTTGGGTATTTCATCCCAGCCACAAGAGAAAAGTAACCAGGACAGGATCCAAATCAAAGTTAAGCCAGCTGTGACAGAGCCCTCATGTCACAGCACTGCCCTAGATGAATTTTCGAGCATATGAACTCTGAATCCTGTCCTTGGGAAACTGTATCATTACTGTCTGCTTTTTGGGCTGCTCAGAGCCTCAGGGTTGTGGCATTCAAGGACACAGCTATAGTCATATCTTGACTGTTCCCCCACTGGCCCAGAAGCAGCAGGATCCAGAAACCCCCACTGCTGTGAGCCCAAATACACCCTTCTTCCCTGCGAGTTATCGTCAGGGTGTTTTGTTGCAGTGACAGGGACCTCACGGCTGCACTCCATCTCAGCACACAGAGCAGGGCTGGGCACCTGGTTCCTCGCCGGTGATGCCTGGGGCTATGTTCCGGTGGTCAGCCGAGTCCTCATCCGACAGGTGCTTCTGGACCACGCAGATCTTCAGCACCAGGAAGCCTACAGAGATGGCAACACCCAGTGCAGTCCCGATGAGGGCGTATTTGAAATCTGTGACCAGGGAGGCATAGCAAACAGGACTTGGTGTCTGCCCTGTTCCACACCTGGATGCCACAGTATGGCATTCTTGGGTCTAACATCCCATGCGCCAGCTAAGAGGCCAGGCCTAGAGCATGTTGCCCCACTTTCCCGCTCCCTGGAACCAGAGCAGGCTGGCAAGCCACTTACCAATCTCAGCTGCCATAGGTTTGCTGGAGGTCAATACCCAAGTTCCTTCAACATCTACAAAAAAAAAAAAAAAAAAAAAAAAAAAAAAAAAAAAAAAAAAAAAAAAGAGAACTCAGCCAGCAAGGTACCTATAGTTGCCTGGAAGAGCTGCAGGGCTCATCAGGGCACAAGTCAGAGACAGGGCCACTCTTCCATCAGCCTCCCCTCAGGAGCTCCACTGGCCTGATGGCTGCAGAGTCCAGGGCCCTTGTGAGACCTCAGAGCCCCAACCACTGTGGCTTCTTACAGTGTCCAGCTCCTCCTGCCCCTGCAGCTTGCACTCTCTGCCCCTGGGCCACTCCCTTTGCCTGTCTTCATCTGACCTGGTGCTGGTTCTAGGCACTTCAGCCCTGGCTGGGCTAGGATCCACAGCTGGGTTAGCCACCCTTGCTGGGGACCTCAGAGCCGCTGGGCCTACTGGATCTGAAAGACCATCCCTTAGGGCCTGGCTGCCCATGCTCTCAGGGCCTAGCTGACCTCATCCATATTCTTTAGCATGTACATAGCACTGTCATGCTGGTTACCTTGTGAATATCTATCTCCTTGCTGGTTCCCCCACCAGGCCACTGGCACAGGGTTGGCCTGACATACAGCAAGTCTCAGCAGACATCTGCTGCAGGCAGCAGGGAAGGAGGTGACAGCATCCTGCTGGGTATTGTTCACTTTCAGACCTTAAGGAAGCACAGGCAGTGCCTGCGTCCCACAGACAGACCCATAGGGTGTGGGACTCTGATGAGAAAGGCGGCACTGGCCATGCACTTCATTGTGGGGTGCAGGTAGACAGCTGTGCTCCTCACAGCAGCAGCTCTGGGAGCAGGACCACCATGAAGGAGCTTTGCTGAAAGCTGACAGAAGACTAGAGTGCCACACGGCATGCCCAGGGCCACAGGAGGAGAAAGTGGCCCCGCTGACCGAGGAAGACTAAGGCACAATTCTGTCCTCTTCTATACACAGGGCTCCTCCAAGGCCCCAGAGCAGGCCTGGAACCTCAGATGGGACCAAACCCTGCACGCTATACACACACTACTGTGAGAAAGTTTAGCTGACAAACTGCGCACAGTGAGAGATCACCATGTACTAGTAGTAAAGTAGGCTAACATGACAGTATCCTCTAAGAAGGTAGGAGAAACTCAAGAACTGTTTATTGCTGGAATTTTCTTATGAGTTTTTATGTCACATTTGACCACAGGTGACTGAATCTTCAGAAAGCCAAACCTCACATATGGGAACTCTAACCTCAACACCACCAAAGTAGGTGGGCGGATGGGCTTGAGCTGGGGCAGCAGACAGGAGAATCCAGCCTGGGGTCCTTGGTGGGAAGAAGACAACCCTGGTGTCAACAGAGCACCTGCAGCCAGTGATGGGGCGCATGCCCTAAATTCCAGCACGCTAGGAGGCTGTGGCAGAAGGATTCTGAGTTCAAGCCCAGCCTGGGCAGCTCAGCATGAGGCTATCTTCAAATTTTTTAAAAAAAGGAAAAAAAGAAGGAACAATTTAGAAGGCTGGGTGGGAGACAGCTCAGGGGAGGCAGCTCAGGGAGAAGGGCCTAGCTGAAATCCCTACTATGGCAAAAACAGAAGAAACAAACCGGTCCTGCACACCCCCCCTGCAACTCCACCCCAGGGTCCAGGCCTCGTCACCAGCCCCTTCCACCAGACACTTTGTCCTGAACCCTGACTCCTTCCACCCCTCCTTTTGACCCCAGTGTGTCCCCTCCGAGTCTGCTGAGCTTCAGGCTCTTGGTTCTGGGGTCTGTAATTAGGGACTCAGTTCAGTATTGCCCAGATAAACACGGTGGTGGCAGCGAGGCTGTGTGCGGGCCCTCGCTGCATCCTGCAGCGCCTGCTAGCCAGCCTGCAGCCACTCGGCGGCAGCCTTTCCCTCCTCAGGGACAAGGCCTCCTTGTGGCAGGCGCCGGAGGGCAGGCGCTGGAACTGTGTCCTGCAGCTCCTCAGAGGGGCTGGCCTCAGACACTGCAGGCACAAAGCGACTCTCCCTGCAGCCCAGCAGGGCACAGAGGCCCTGGTGGGCTGCTTGGCCGGTATAGAAAGGATTCTGGCATTCTGGGAGTAGCCCACAAAGGACTGGAGCTGCTGGGCTTGTGGACTGCTGGCCAGCACTAAGTTGCAGTCTACAAGCATCAGATCAGGGCAGCTCAGCACTTGCAAGATAGTTTCTAGGACTCAGCAGGAATGTGGACCTGGGGAGGGTGCTAGAAAGGGCCTTGAACACCCTCCTCTGCCACTGCTTCCTCTGAAGCCCTTGGGACTCTCCACAGCCTCTGTCTGGGGGTTGAGGCCCTGAACTCAGGAAGATATTTTGTTTGGATTTGTTTTGTTTTGCTTTGCAGTTCTGCAAGTGGAACCCAGGACTACCACACTGAGCTACACAGGCAGCCCTTTTTATATTCATTTTGAGACAGGATCTTACCAGATCACTCAATTGCTAAGGCTAGGCTCAATCTTGGAGAGCCTCCTACCTCAGCCACCCCTTCCTAAGTCTGCTTTCCTCAGATGCACCCCTGGGCCTGGTGCTTCACCCCTCCTGCCAGAGCAGTGTTCCCTGTGCCCTCTCTGTGGCCCTGCCCACTCCAGCCTGCTGAGCCAGGGGCTTCCCCACAGCAAGGAGCCTCCCTTGTAGGTCAAAGGCTCTGAAGGTCCTGACCCAAGGAAGGGGACAGGCAGGTGGAAGGACTGCAGGAGAGAGCCAGGGCTAGCTGCATTCACGGGAGCCAAGTGCGCAGCAACGGAACTCTGAGCTGCGCTTGGCATGTGGCCTCTGTGCCGGGCACCTGTTGGGCCCACCCTCACCAGGGTCCCAAGCCTTCACCGCCCTTATTTGGGCAGAATCAGGCTGAGTGAGCACTCAGATGTCATTCTATAAGTATCCGGCCTAAAAATAGAGAGAGGCTGCCCTAAGTGTGTGTCCATGCTGGTGGAATCCTGAGATGTGAAGTTCAGGGTTCTCATGTTGGGATCTATAGCGGCCACAGAGAAGGAATCCAAGGGTGGCCTTGCATGTGGACCCTGGGCCCATGGTAAAGCCTTCATTTTCCCAAGAGGCTGAGGTCCTCGGGGACACACAATTGGTACCATGTGACAGCACAGAAGCCCAGAGGACTGGAACCTGTGGTCCCCTGGGCTCCACTTAACACTGCTGGACCCTAACTCACTCCTCTCTGGGAAAATGCAGACTTGAGATACAGATGTATGAGAAAGGCTCCCCAGAAAGTGCTCCTCCCTCATCCTGTATCCCTGGCCTCCCTTGGCCAGCTGACCTGGGGGTCAGGGTCTGGATGCCCATAGTACCCTCCTTCCTGGAGTTCCCAAGTGGGAGCACACCCCAGAAAAATGGGGCAGCAACCCTGATCCCACCCCTTGGGGCAGGTCACTGCTCAGCCCTCTCCCAGCAGGTGCAGTGGCCCAGCTGTGCATTAGGTAAGGGCTCCTGTTGATTCCACCAGGACCTGCAGAGGCTACAGATGCCTGGTGTGACCACATAGCTCATCCTGGGTCACCTCCTGTCTCATGGAGCTTTGCCTACCATAGCAGAACACCTTCCAGCTCCCTCTGCCAGCATGGACTTCAGTCAGAACCTGAACCTACCAGGCTGAGTCGTGCAGTCTGAAGCAGGGCCAAACCAGGAGGGCTTTGGGGCCCAGGGGGCCTGAGGATGCCCCATGGCTCAACGGACCCTGCACCCTGGAAGGAGGTGTGAGTCGGCTGCCTGCCATGCAACCCAGCTGAGCTGCCCAGCCCTAGCCTGGAGGCTGGGAAAAGGGAGGACCAGGGGCCAGGAGCCAGAGCTGGGAGGCGGCTCACCGCTAGGAGCAGCTGGGGTGCTGGCAGGAAATGCGCAGGCAGCATGGATGGGTGAGGAGAGGCCACAGACAGCCTCAAGATGGGGAGCTGGGCTGCCGCACCACAGCACAGACTGTCTATGCGATGCTCTGTGTCCTTCCCCTTGGTCATGCCGCCATGATCATGGATAAGCTGAGGCTGGAAGCTCACCAGGATCAGTGGCACACACCTGCACAGGGAGCCCAAGGCCCTGGAAGGCCACTAAGCAGATGGCAAGGCCATGGAGGCTGCAAAGCATTGCCTTGGGCACCTCGAATTGTGTCACCCTAAGGAAGAGGAAGACAATCATAGCAAGCAACAGGCACTGTCCCACTTCGTTTTTTCCCAGGGAATTTGTACTAATTAATTCTTAGATTCACTCGCTAGGATTGAAGCTCTTGGCCGGCAGAAGTCAGCTGATTGCTGCCTTTCTAGGCTCGTTGGCCCTGGCAGGGGAGCTGCCCTGGCCAAGATGGAGCCAGGGTGCTCTGAGATGGGTGCTCTCCCAAGGGGACCCCATAGTCACCAGGTGCAGTGACACTGCACTGGGAGCACTCATGTGCACCTGGACACGGGGGTAGCTGTAGCCCCACAGGGAAACTGGGAAAGGAAACCGGGGAGCTCAGGGCTGTCCCTGAGGCAGGCCGTGCTATCCCAGGAAGCTGCTTGGGAGAGAACACAGCAGGACAGCGCCAGTCCTACCTCCCAGGGGAATGAGAAACTACATTTTCCAACCCTGCCACCAGGGCCTTTAAACCCCATAGGATACTGAGAGGGAGGGAGGCTGCCTCAGGAGCCTTTTCAGGGAGCGTTGCTGGAACTAAGAGTCTCCATGCGGCCACTGTCGCTTGGCCAAGGGCTGGTATCAGACCCAGCTTGGTGGCCCCATTGGTGATGGGCCAAGTTGCCCGGAGGCGTTTGTGCTGCCTTCCCACTGGCAAGAATGACGCCCACAGGAGATGTATTCACTGCTTCCTGGAGTGCTGCAGAAGTGGGAAATGCAGGGCACCTGGAGGCCACCCTGGAGCAGGTGCTCAGAGGGGAAGTGGCAGCCGGTGCCCGGGAGTGACCCAGATGAAGCCCTTGCCAGGCCTTCGTGGGAAAGGCTGGCTGTGAACACTGCAGCCCCACCCAAGGAGGCTGCTTCCAGGGTGAGGCTGAGGCCAGCTTTGCAAGGAGTGCAGGGGAGGCCGGGAGCCATACAGAATAACTAATTAATGATGGTAAAGTATTGTGGAAGAGGAAAGCACTGTATAACCACTAAGTGGTGGGGTTATTATTATTCATGCAATATTCATACCCTGCTCTTCAGCCTCTGGGAAGCTTTGCTCTGGGTCTTCAGGGACCTAGTGGGGTGGGTAGGGCACATATACATGCCCAGGAAAGGGGCTGTGGGACAGCAGTAATGCTGCAGGGGCTGCTGGCAGACCCAGGAGGCTGTATCCAGTCTTCCATCTCTGTTTACTAGGGTTGTCTTGGGGAGCCCCACTAAACTCTAGGTATCTCATCTTTCCAAGACAGCTCCTGAGGTATGGCAGCCCAGGGCAGGCCATATACCTAAATATTTAGGCTATAAATCAAGCTTCTCACAGGACCCAGCCTCCTCTTTGGTGCCCTGCACCCACTCCCTCCCCTAGGGTCCTTTCTGGAAGAGGAAGCCCAGACCCAGAAAATGTGGTTCATAGTCTCATGAGCAGAGTGGGGAGAAGCCAGAACTGGCCCCGGTACCCATAACCCCCACCTCTCTAGGATTCCCCTTAGGGCTTCCTACCTGCCCTGCAGCTTCCCCAGGACTTCCAGGTGGTGCTGAAGCCACCTAAGGAGATGACCAGGTGGAGGAAGGATGTGCATGTGTTCTCAGGGTCAGCTGGTGGCTGCCGCGGAAGACACCCTTCCTTCCATCTCTACCCAGGCTGGGGTCTTCGGGACACTAATACCTGGCCTTCACTTTTTTTGGAAACTGCTCCTCACTGTGGGAGCTCATCAAGTCTTTTCCAAAAATTCTTGGCAAAATCAACAAAAGAAACATCATCCTTAGATATGTGTATAAATGGGACATCAGGCCTGTCTTGGGCATGACCAGCAGGGGACGTGACTTCAGGCTTCTCTGCCTGCATATAGGCCCTTGGGAGCCTAAGCCGGGGCCTGGGGCTCCAAGGAAGAGTCTCACTCCACCTGGAGACTGGATGTTGCTAGGAACGGACAAAGAATCTTTGGGAACCACGCACGGGTCAGTGATCAGGGCTCGTGGACCGTTCAGGAGGGTCTCATCTGTCCTTTCTGGGTCTCTGGCTCCTTCCTCCCTGAGTCTGGTCTGTTTTCACACTGTGGGGTTCCACTCTGTCCAACACCGTCTTCCCATGAGGCTGGGCAGAGCCCAGAGCACTCAGTCATACACTGGGCTTGGGCTCATGGGCTGCTTCCCTGGAGAGCTGCACTGAAGGGTGTGAGGGCCTGTGACAGCCCAGCTAGCCTCCCCTCTCCTGGATTGCATGGCTGCTACTAACAGAAGCCTCACTGCTCCAGCCCAGGGACCCCCGGCAGGATGTATACCCCCAAGGCTCCTGAAGCCCAGCAGGGTGGGGTCTATTCCCTCCATCTGGCTCCCTGAGCCTCCTCCCTCCTGGCCTGTGGCCCCTGATGCCTGCTCTCTCCACACCCCTTCATGCATGCTGGAGGCTGTCTTCTTGGTTAAGAGGCTCATGGAATCTGTCCCTTCTAGCTCCTTTGCAGAGTCCCTACAGCCAGCTCCACAGAGCCACTGCACACTTTGAGTAACAACTGACGCAAAAACCAACATGAGCTTCCGGGTGGATGCTGGGGCTGTGTCCTGACCCAGGACAGCAATGCAGGGCTCTGAGTATCTCGGGCTGGGCAGGGGACAGTGTGTTTGCCATGTAGACAAGAAGGTACATGAAGAGGCCTCAAGGCTGGACAGGAACATGGCAGACATGTCTGGTGGCCAGGAGCAGGCGCCCCGGGCTGGGGTTAGGGAATCTGACCACCAACGTCCTAGGCCAATTTGAGATGAGACCACTCTATAATCCCCTTTCCCAGCACAGCTGCACTCAGTGAATCATCACCGTCCACCATACTTTGACAGCAGCCACTACACCCAAGCCTCCCCCAGGCTCATCCTTGGACAACCATCTCCCCTTGTGCTTTCACAAGCATCGTTCTTGGCTTAGGGCCACAACCCCCCTCCCTGACCTCCACCCCCTCATGACTCAATAAAAAAACAGCATAGCCTGCACCAGAGGATCTGGTCTGATCTTAAGGCCAGAGAGGCTCCCTCAGGTTTGCTCTGAAATAAACCTGTCCTGCTGAGCTTGTACCTCCCCCGACCCTTCTTTTTTCTAACAGGAGTGTGACGGGGCCACATGGACAGTGTGACTACTGTGGTCTGTGCTGACAGCAGTGGAAAGCTGCCGGGGGGTGGCATCCCTGCAGGAGCCCCATGACCTCTCCTTTCTCCTGGGGGATACTGGCCCTACCGCAAGGATGCATATGAGAGAAGTTCGGTACCTGCAGCCTCTCCCTAAAGAACTTAGTCTACATCACCCACCTTCCAATGTTCAGAAATTTATTTCAGACTCCCATTTCTGGAAAGGTGCAGTGAATCTATTTCTCGTTATTCCTCTTGCTGGGTGTAGCCAACCCTTCATCATCTTATATTAGAAAATATAAGTAGGAACCAAAAGGCAAGATAGCAGGAGATGGATCGAGGACCTTGGGACCCCAGAAGTAAAAAGTGAGTGGATTTCCTTTCTTTTCACATCATACATTCTAGACTGAGCACTGGAGCAGTTAGTTACCCAGAAATGCCCAAAAGACAAATAAGCAAACAGAGAAGCCCCAGACAGCCCTACTTTCACCAACCAAAAGACCAGGCAAGGGCATTGTAGGAGGGCAAAACCTTCAGGCCATTCACAGTGGACTCTGGAAAGTAGAACTGCGGTCTTCTTCGACCCCAGCCTCATTCAGAAAGCAAGCAGAGACCAGGATTTCCGCCCCCTCTGGGCTGTATTAGGGGCTCAACTGCCTAACGAGTGCTTTAGGGAGCAGCAGAGAAGGGCTTCCAACCCTAATAGAAGAAACAGGGTCGCACTCATAAGTGGTCCCTGCAGCCCATGAAGGGCACCGGATCTCCGCCCCAACCTAGCTGAAACAGGCATCCTGCCAGCAAAGGGCAGAGAAGCAGGACACCCACCACTGCCCAGCTGTCATGAGGCCACCCTACGGTGTCAGTACTGAGCCACGTCTGCCCCTCCATGCACGACAGACACCCACAGATGGGCAGTCTTAGCTGCTGCCTCACCCAGCACTGGCCAGGAGCCCGGCCTACAGCTGTGAGAGAGACTCAGAAAGGAGTCTGGACTCCCGATCACCTAGTGCAGTGTAGTGAACCTATGGTCTGTGTGCCACAGTGGGCTGTGTGTGCATCACTGAAAGTTCCGAAAGGTTCACAATCACTGACCTAGTGACAATGAGGTGATGTCCTTGTCCTCTGTCCAGACTGATGCCTGAAGTTATCTGTAAAAACAAATCTACTTCCATAGCATAAGGCCCCAATTCCCAGGTGCCTGTCAAAAACCTGTCAAGTTAGTATGACAATCAGCAGACAGCAACATTAAAATGATCAAGTATTGAAATTATCAGATGATATAAAAGTGGCCATCATGCAAATATTTCAGGGAGCGATTATAAAAATGCTTGAAATAAATGGAAAACTAGAGTGGCTCAGCAAAGAGCTAGAAACTCTAAGCAAAGAACTACAAGATGTGAAGAACTAAATGAGGTCTTTGAAATGAAAAATATCCTATCTAAAATAAAAGCAATTGATGGAGCTAACAGCAGAAATAAGACAAAGGGCAGTGTCAGTGAATTTGAAGTAAAAAATAAAAATGTTCAAGCTGAACAATTGAGAACAAATTAAATTTTGGAAATTAGAAGAGTTTCAAGAACTATGAGCTTTTTAACAAGCTAGCTTTTGCACAACCAAGGTCTTAGAAGGAAAGAAAAATGAGATGGATTGAAAAGTACTTTAAGAATTAATACCCTAAGACTTTCCAAGCATAGAAAGAAATGAACACTTAGATATACAGGAAGCTGCTCAGTCTTGATAGAGTCAACTCAAAGAAATCCACAACAAGAAATTTGAGGCACAATAATGAAAACAAAAACTGAAATAAAAGTCTTTGAAAATTATGAATGCCTAACATACACATACACAATGCCTAACACTCAACTGAGAATGAGATTCTTACTGGGAGACATAGAGACCTAACAGAAGACCAAACATCCAAATTCCATGTTCAGTGAAGATGACTTTCAGTAATCAGAAGAAATCAATGTATACTTTGGTGAAGAAAGCCTAGAGTGTGTCTTCCACAAACAGAGCCTAAAAGAATGGCTGAAGGGAGTTCTCTAAACAGAAATGAAAGCTTAACATCAGAAAATGAGCAAGGACATTTGAAGGAGTGAAAATATGAGGAGAAAAGGGCACTCATATTCTCTTAGTATTTTTAAATTATGTTTGACAATTAATTATATGTGAAGCTAAAAATTATAACATTAATATAGGTCTCAAAATATGAGAATATAGGAAAGCAAAGGACCAAACTGTCATAGTTTCTGCATGCTGTCTTAACCGATCATTTACCCATAGCTCCCTAATAGTAGATGGTCTAAATTCACTAATTAAAAGATGATGAGCAGAACGAATTTTTAAAAATCACTGAAATAAGTGCTATCTATAACAAACTCCAGCTTTAACTAGGTTGAAAGTTAAAGGATCTATAAAGATAAATAATGTGAACATGAATTTTGAAAAGGAGTGACTATATTAATCAGGTAAGAGCAAAGAAAATTATCAGCAAGGCAAGCCAAAGAGCTCAGCAGATTAAAGAGCCTGCTTAGGCAGACACAGCTATTGAGACGGGGCATGGTGGCATGTGCCTGTAATCGCAGCTCTTTGGGAGGCTGCACACAGGCAGATCTATGTAGTGAGATCCTATAGATCCTTACTAAAAAAATGGAAAGAAAGAAAGAAAGAAAGAAAGGAAGGAAGGAAGGAAGGAAGGAAGGAAGGAAGGAAGGAAGAAAGAAAGAAAGAAAGAAAGAAAGAAAGAAAGAAAGAAAGAAAGAAAGGCGGGAAGGCAGGCAGGCTGGCCGGCAGGCAGGCAGGCAGGCAGGCAGGCAGGAAGGAAGAAAATTATCAGGGACAGGGCTGGGGAGATAGCTCAGTAGAATAAGTGCTTGTCTGGCAAACGCAAGGACTGAGTTCAATCTCTGGTCCCACAAAAGAAAAAAAGAAAGAAAATTATCAGGAACAGAGATATGATATGATAAAGGAATCAACCCACCAAAGAAATATAATTATTCTCAATGTCTACACAATGAACAAAATGTATGTGACAAAAAATGATAAATGGAAGAATAAGCAAATATAACATTAAAATTAGGGATATTAACTCCTCTTCTTCAATGGTGATAGAACTGCTAGACAGAATATCAGCCGTAATTAGGAAAAGAGTCAACCACACTAATAAGCAACACTTGCAGAACACCTGCCCCCAGCATCATCATAGTACACATCCTCTTCAAGCATCCACAGAGAACTAACACGGGCTGTTCCTTGATCAACCCTGGACAGACTTAAATGAGCTGAAACCATACAGACTTCATTCCTGATTGCAATAGAATCAGCTAGAAATCAATAATGGAAATATAATGGGAAATTTACAAACTTGGAAGCCAGCAATACATCTAAATATTCCATGCGTTAAAGACAAAGTCCTAAGAAAACATTAATGAGTTGAATGAAAATGATGATGAATATCAAATTTGTGGATATAGTAAAGTAGTTCTGAGAAGAAATCTAGGCTAACTGCTTACAGAGAAAAGACTGAAACAAAGATCAAGATGCTACTTCAATAACTAGAAAAGAACAGTGAAACAAACCCAAAGTAAGCAGACTGAAGCATGTCAAAAACACAGGATCAGATGCCAATGTGACTTGAAAACTTTCAGATAAATCAAAAATCCGAAAAAAAAAAAATAAAGAAAATAGTGAAACAGAAATCTGGCTGTGGGCTGTGACATGACTCAGTGGTAGCACTCTTGTCTGGCGTGCACAAGACCTGGGTTACATCACCAGCACTCCAGGAAAAATAAACGGTGGTTCTTCAACAACAACAACAACCACAACAACAAAAAAACTAACCCAACTGGAGGGATATTCACCAGCTACCAATATCAGGAGTGAAGCATCACTCTGGACCCTGCAGATGGCAAAAGAACAATCATCAGAAGCTCCAGACAACTCTAACACAAGAATGGGACAATTTAAGCCAGCTGTGGTAGCACACACCTGTAATCCCAGCACTTGGGAGGCTGAGGCAGGAGGATCAGTGTGAGTTCGAGACCAGCCTGGGCTACAAAAGTGAGTTCAAAGCCAGCCTGAACAGCATAGCAAGACCCTGTCTCAAAAAGACAAAGAGAGAAGCAGAGAGAAAATTGGATAATTTAGAAAGATGGCCCAATAGAACTAAACTCACCCAATATGAAACAGGTGCTTTAAGTAGCCCTATGATTATTAAAGAAATGGATTTTATCTTTCACACTCTCCACCAAAAATTTGGAAACACAGAATGTTTCACTGGAAATTTTAGTCTGAGTTTAAGGAAAGAATTACTCTTATTTATATTTAATACTTTCAAAAACACAGAAGAGGAAGCAAAACTTTCTAATTTATTTCTTGAAACCAACATTATCTAAGTTTTAAACTCAGTCAGAGATAATACAAAAATAAAGGTATATCTTATGAATATAGACATAGAAAAACTTGAAATATTTGCAAGTAAAACTCAGCAATACATAAAAAAATAAGCTTCGTGACCAGTGGAGACCCCCAGACACATGGCTGGTTCGGTGTGTGTTCATCAGTCCGTATCATCTGTGGCGCCAACAGCCTAAAGAAGGAAATGCACATGTCTTCATTACTTTATTCGTCTGTGGTATAAAAGCACACAACAGCAAAAAATCTAAAGGAAGAGAGGTTTATTTTGGCTCACACTTCCCATCCATGCCGGCTCGCCCCAAGGCAGGGTGGCACGGCAGAGAGGCCTGGAGGAGGACAGCCGCCAGCCTGATGCACCCAGGAAGCAGAGAGGGCAGGGGAAGAGCTGAATAGGGAGGTGAGCCCTCCAGACCCTGCCTAGCGACCTGCCTCTTCCTACCAGAACCCTGGTAGCAGCAAGTCAGGGCTAGCACCAATCACCAGTCACCTTTTAAAAGCACTACTTTCAAATTCTCAAGGCTTTGGGAAATATCTAAAATATAAACTATAACATCATATGATTGTTTAAAGGAAGCAAGAAACACTTTGGCAAGATTTTGCATTCATTTGTGACAAAAAAAAATCTCTCAGAAATCTAGATATTTCTTCAATTCAGTAAAGATTGTCTACAAAAATGCGTGAAGCTAGATCTGAGGAGATAGCTCAGCAGACTAAGTACTTGCCTGGCAATCTCAAGGACCCAGGTTCCATCTCTGGTATGCATGCAGTGCCCACTCCAGGGACACCATGCCAGCCACCAAAACCAGGCATGATAACCCATGCCTGTAATCCCAGCACTGAGGAGACTGAGACAGGAGGATCACTAGGAGTCCAAGCTATGTAGTGAGACTTTGCACCAAATGTATGAATGAATGAATGAATGAATAAATAAATAAGCAAACAAATAAATACCTACAGTTGGGTCAGAGTGAGGCGAGACAGGGATGGGGCATGATTAAAGTATGCCCTGTGCAGCTGTCTACCAAAGGGAAAGCCTTCATCTGATTGGCAGTAGAATAAGGAGGGGGAGGATTACACAGTAAAAAAGCATATGTGCAGACACCAATGATGTGTACAGATGCCAAGGAGCAGAACAGCATATCCTAGCCAGTTATAGCTCTGTTCCCTGAGAATCATACACAGAGGGAAAAATTCAAAACAATATAGTTTACAATGATTCAAAAATACTTTAGGTGTGAGTCATAACAATCCCTGTACACATTTCCTATGTGAAAACTCTAGAAATGAAGAGGGCAATAAAAATCATATTGATATAGAAAATGCAGGGGCCGGAGAGATAGCTCAGTGGACTAAAGCACCTGCTTAGGCAAGCTCAGGACTGCCCTTTCAATCCCGGCCACATGGTGCACCGGCCCTGCCCCTAGGACAAGCTGAGATGGCCAGAGTCCAGACTTAGTGGGGCACACCTGTAATGCCAGCACTGGAGAGACTGAACACAGCAGGATCACCATGAGTCAGAGCTGTCTAGTGAGACCCCGTAACAATCAAGTATTGCAGTAAAATGAAGATGTCAGAGATGGATCTTTGGTATAATTTCCATCAAAAACCCACGAAGGTTAATGTTTCTTGGTCAATACACAGGAAGCTATTCTAAAATTTCCACAGGGAAAAAGGCAGAGGAACTAGAACTGCATCATTTTTAAAAAGGAAGAGTAAAGCATGACCACCCTCGAGTCTTGGGACTTCCTGTACCAATAGGAATCAAGCCTATGTACTACAAGCAGAGGGTCAGACACATACAAAAAGACCCCAAATAGTTCCATGCAGGAGTGAACAGCTGTGTTGTGACAAGAAAGCTAAAAGTTCAATGCTAGAAACATTGTTTCCTTAACCTGTTCCAAAACAAAAGAAAAAGTACCTTGACTCAGGGAGGCTGAGGCGGAGAATTGCAAATGCAAGCCCAGCCTAGGGAATTCATCAACTTAACGAGAAGCTGCCTCAAAACAAAAATTTTGAAAAGGACCCATGTGTGGTATGACATGCCTATAATTCTAGCACTCGGGGAGGCTGAAGCAGGACAATAGCATGTTTTAGCCCAGCCTGGCCAAATTAGCAGGATCCTGAATCAAATGAAAAATGACAAATGGCAGAGGGAGGGCTACTGTAGCTCACTGTGAAAGCCCTGGGTTCAATCCCTAATTTCATAATATTAGCCTTCACCTAAATTCTTACCTAATACAAAAATAATCTCAAAATGCATTATAAAAGCATATGCATTTCAGGAAAAGTCTTGGAAACCTAGAAAATGATGAAAAGTAAGTGCATTAAAAACAAGATCTATGAAGGAAAAATAAATGAATAGATTTTAAAATTAAACATCTTTGTTCTATGAAAGACTATGCTAAGTTGAAAAGAATTGGGTTGGAATATTTGAAGACCACATTTTGTTTAGTTTTTATTTTTATTTTTTTTTTAGGTTTTTATTTTTTGTCTTTTTGAGATAGGATTTCACTAAGCCTTGAGCTCACTTTGTAGCCCAGGCTGGTCTCGAACTCACAATGCTCCTGCCTCAGCCTCCAGGTGCTGGGATTGCAGTCAAGTGCCACCATGCCTGGCCATAGGCCATATATTTAGTAAAGGAAATATGTAGAAAATATTAAGGACCCTTAAAACTTGCAATAACAGCAAAAAAATTCAGCTAGAGCACAGGGACACCAATCATGAGGAGAATTATTGCTTTATCAAGACATTTCTCACTGAAAGTTGTGTTGCACACCTGTAATCCCAGTACTCTGGGAGGCTGAGGCAGGAGAACTGGAAGTCTGAGCCCAAGCAGGGAACTTAGAGACTTAGCAAGATCCTGGCTCAAAATAAAAAAATGAAAGGGCTGGGGATGTAGCTTAGTGCAAAGACCCTGATTTCAATCCCATGTGTGAAAGGAAAGGAAGGGAAGGGAAAAAAGAAGAGGGAAGCAGGCCAAAAGGAAAGGAGGGAAGGAGACCAGGTAGAGGCAAAAGAATCTCTTGCTTGCTTGCCCCCTGTGTCCCAGTCTCTTCTCTTTCCATCTGTTGACTCTCCCTCAGAGACCCCAGTGTCCTCCTAGTGGTTCCAGCGTTACACTTGTGATGATTTATTATGAGGCAAAAGAAAACGAACACGTCAGGAATTGTTTCTCACGAACATCCGCACACCACATGATTCTCAACCTTCGACTTGGCAGGAAACTGAAACAGGGGAAAAGCTGTCAGCAAAGATTCTTACAAAGATCTCAGGGACTAGGAGCCAAATAATAAAGTGATAGCTTTGACTGGTAAGATAAAAACGAATTTAATTCTCTTTACCCCGGCCTCTGCCATCTTTTCATTATAAATTAAGGCAGGAAAAAAAAAAAGCCACTGCTCTCTTCAATAAGTCTGGGTCCTTTGGTGAAGGATGTTTCAGGCACTGGAATGTAATTAAAGTGATATTGTATTTCTTTTATTCTTCTGATTATAATAATACATAGATGTCAGCAGATACTTCCCACAGTAGTGAAGAGAAGACAGAGGGCTGACATTCGGCGGGGATTGGTGTCTAGAGGAATACTTCATATGGCAGCTTTTTCAGAAGGAAGATGCAGACTGCTACTGAAATGCCTAAGCATTTACCAGACATTTTCAATAGCTATTCTTAGGTCAATATTTTAGTGAAGCTTAAAATATCAGTGTGCTGATACTGAAGTAGTGAACTGTTTATTTGCAAATATGATGAGCATAACCCAAAACCTAGTTCTGAGGGTTTGTCATTATCATGTCAAAAGGATAACTGCCTTCTTCACACGCTTTGTGCCCCCCCAACCTGGGTATTGCAGAAGGACTTGTCACTTGTCACCTGGGGTGTGGGCACCTGGTAGGGAGACAGCTGAGTGCAGTAACTGGGGAGCATTGGGCTGATCCCCAGTGGGGACTGTTCTGCATGCTTCAAGTAGGCCACTGTAATAAAAGCCAGGTCCCTTTGCACCCAGGAGGAGGAAGTGACACAACTCTCCTATGTCACCCCTGTCCAAGATGAGTCTGTCCCAGACCCTGGATAAACTATTATCAGTGAATCTGTGAAAAGGTTTCATTTGTCATTAAGGCAATGTCATTAAGACATTTCTTAATGTCTTAAAGTTGATGACAGCCTTGTGCTAGCCTAAGAGAATGCCTCTATTCTTTATTTTTAATTAGCCTATACCATCGGCCAGTGTTTATCAGGTCTGATGTACATGTCCAATGTGTACTGATGAAATCCAGGTAACTAGCAATTCCACCTCCTCAAACATTTGTCCTTTCTGTCTGTTGGGACACTTGGGTTCCTGTAGCTCTTTTGAACCCATCCTGTTAAGTTGCTGACTATAGAGACCCACTGTGCATAGAAGGCCAGATGCCGCCCCTTCTCTGGAGGCCTTTTGGCTCCTGTCATCTACCTCCTCTCTGTCCTTTGCTTCCTCCCGCTTCTCTATCTCCAGTGACCACTGTGCTGCTCTGTTTTATTGGCAGACTGACATGCTTAGTTTCCACAAGTTGATGAGAAGGCAGCCCATTCATCTTTTTGTGCGGGCTCCATCCACACCGCGGGGACTGTCTCTACTCTCGAGAAATACATACCCTGTATTTAGAAGTTAAATAGTTTCTCATGTGGTTCAGAGAAAGAAATATGTGTGTATGTGTGTATTTATGTATGCAGGTACATTCATGTGTGTAAAGAGAGAAACACAGAATAAAGCAAATAAGATCAACTGTTAAAAATTAGTTAAATTACATGCATGTTTTTCATCCGAATCTTATTACAACTTTTTTTCAGTTCAAAGTTAAAAATATTTAAAAGAGCAGCAGTTTATCCAGCTGTGGTGATGCATACCTATAATCCTAGAACTAGAGAAGCGGAGGCAGAAGGATTGAATGATGTTTGAGATCAGCTCAGGTTACATAGTGAATTCAAAGCCAGCCTCATCTATGTATCAGGACTTTGTCACCAAAAAGCTTCATAAATGAATAAATAAAATTTCAAAACAACAGTTTAAAAGTCCCGTTAGTGTTTTCGCATTAACATACTTCCCGTTCTCCATAGAATGGCAGTCTGGTGTAAGAACTGAAACCACAGCTTTGAGGCATCAGATGTAAATCTGCTGTTCCTGCTTCCGTCACAATGGGCGTGACTGCAAGGAGGGTGGTTAGTGAGGGGTGAGCAGGGACTATGCTTCAGAGGGAAGAGGCCCGGGGAGAGGCCTGTATGGAGCCAAAATGCTCTGAGCTCTGCAGACATGATGGTGCTTTCCACTGCAGCTCGCTAGGGCTCTCAGCCACTAGGTTCAATACGCTGTGACTTGGCTTAGACCTTGATGGTTACAAAGCAGCCCTGAGCAGAGGCTCAGTGTGGTTCAGATGTTTGCTGGCCACAACACAGGAGAAAGACAAGGCAGTTATGGAAAGGATATTTGGAAAATTCATGTTTTATGTAGAAAAAGTAAAATTAGATGTTGTCTTTAAGCTATATAGGAGAATGCATCTGAAATACAGTAACACCTTGGATTGTGAGTAGCTTGTTCTTTGAGAGTTTCACAAGATGAGCAAATACACCTGGTACAATTTCCTTGATAAACAAGTACTGCTTTGCAATGCAAGTATTGCGTGCTATAGATGTCACATGACTACGTTGAGTTAATGCCCACCCCCCACCCCCACTCCCATCCCGTGTGATTGTGGGTCACCCTCCTCTGACAGAAGAGGTTGTGGAGATCTCATCTGCAGTGGAGGAGGAGGAGGAGGTGAAAGTGGCAGAGGGGAATCCCTCCCTTCAAAGAAGGTTAGAGAGATGTGCAAAATGTGGGGGACAGTGCAAAACTGCGAAGAAGAGCAGAGGATCGCTTTAATGACAGTGCTGTCACATTGCCACAAAATCCTCTAAAGCAAGTGTCATTGGATAGGTTCCTTGTTAAAGATGCACAAAAAGAAAAAGACTCCATTGAGGCAATAAAATATCAATGATTCCATTAGTGTTCCTGAAATGTGTTCTAAGGGTGACCCTCTGCTTTCATCCCTCTAACAGTAACCAGAGGGTTTTCAAAGGCAAGTGCAGGTAAATTGGTACTTTTTTTTTTTATATTGTGTATTTTATCATTATTTATTTGTTTGTTTTTTGAGACAGGTTCTTGCTATACATTCAGGCTGGCCTTGAGCTTACTTTGTAGCCCTGGCTGGCCTCGAACTCACCATGATCCTCCTGCCTCAGCCTCCCAGTTACTGGGATTATAGGTGTATGCCACCACACCCAGCAATCTTTATTATTTTATACCTTATTACAACATTGTAACCATTTTATATGAATATTTTGGGATTGTGGAATGAATCATTTAAAAAGTTTCCACTATTTCTTTGGTGAATCTGCTTTGATCCACACATGCCCTGGGTACAAGCACGTTTCTGGAAAAACTGAAGCTCACAAACCAAGGCTTTACTGTAAGCTACGGCCCTGATCACAAAGACTGCAATCACTTTCAGGTAATTTTTTTAAGTGTTTCTTCAGCAAGATAGAAGAACCAAACCCACAAGAGGAAGGCAGATGCATTTGATTCTGTTACATTTAGAGAGTTCCGGGCAGCCATGGATGCCACAAGATGAAAGATAAGCCCCACCCTGAGAGCAGGCTCTTACCACACATGGAGCAAATGACTGGCATCCAGAAAAAGATACGTGAAAGACCAACAGCAACACAAAACCTGGAAGAAAAATATGTGATAGGAAAAGACAGACAAAGACTGCTGGCTGGCTGATAAATATGAGGAAATGATTCTTCTCAATAATAATTAGGAACACACAGTCTAAAAACTTTGACATAATTTTCTACACTTCTCCAATTGACAACATTGGGAAATCCTGGCAATACCAATTGTTACTGCACACACAGGAGAATGGATACAGCAACTATGGTGGACTACATTGTGGTAATGTTCCAGGAGCCAAAACCCACCCATCCCCACAGGATGGGCAGGCCCTTCCATTCCAGGGTAGATGGCCAGAGATGGAGGATCCTGAAAACTCTTGCTGCTGTTTGTGAGCAATCAGAGGCACAGGCCCTGGTCAACAGCTCAGACATGTGAGCCCAGATGGCACAGGATGAGATAGGGGTGATGGCCCCCCACTCACCAGGTCCTGTTGCTCCCCGCCCTAGGCACAGCTCACACAGCCTGGATAACCAGCCACATCTCAACAGGTAACCAGCCACAACACAGCCATTTGCTGTGTCTCCTTCCAGTCTGCTTCTTGGTGAGCTAGGCCAGCACACACAGCTACCCCTAATTAACCCCAGCTCTCTCATTATCACTCTGCCACCTTCACCCAGTCTTAGCTAATAGAAAGTCATGTCTTTCATCTGTAATTACTAGGTAGTGTTCAAAGTACTCGAGGATAGCTGATTTGTTTAGATTCCTATAGAAAGCCTTGTTTTTCTATGGTTTCAGCATTTTGGATAACACCCTAGTAAACATTTGGGGAACTTACACCCTATAGGTGGACCCCATTATGGCCCCCTGAGTCCAGCACGGGGAGGCCACTATGTGTCCAGCCTGTGCTAACAGCTCAGGGTAGACTTGACTCCCTCAGCAGTGCTCCCAGGCAGGCAGCATCATGGCCCCCATTTGTACATTCCCCAGTTGGAAAGCTGACACTACAGAAGCTGATTGTCTACAAAGAAGTCAGGGCTGAAATGGCTTTTCTAGATCCTGAGCCAGAAGCTTTCTCTGCTACCAGGAACTTTCTGTTCCCCCCTGGCCCAGGAACATTGATAAGTTGCAATTAAAATGGAACAAACAAGAGCCTGGTGCACTGCCAGATCAAAGTCAGAAGCTCCACCTGAGCAAAGGGACATAGCCCCAGGCCACAGGAGAGTAAGGTCACCCCTTTCCACACTGTCTCACACTTACTCAGGAGGAAGAGTAGGGCTCTCGGTGTACGGACCCCTGTGCTCTTGCTGCCACAGGGTTCCTGGCTTCTTCAGCAGACACCATGAGCTGTGTGACCCAGGCTCAGTTCAGGGATGAAGCCACAGTCCTGTGACTGGTGAGGCCGGAAGCTGCTGCTGCTGCCTCCTCAGTTCCTCTCAGCCCCTCTGGGACAGGATGAGGCCAGCCCTGGTGTGCGACCTCTGCTGGGGGGTGGAAGGGAGCTTGGGAGCTGAAAGCCTCAGCAGCATTAGGCCTTGATCCTGGGTTGTGGCCTGCAGCCCTCCCCTCTGGACGTGGGCACCCTGCCTGTCACGTGTGCTTGCTTTTGTACCCAAGGTCCTATGGGATGAGTCTCAGGGCAGCCTGGGGCAGATCAGGCAGCTTTAGAGTCGCATTCCACTGCCTTGGCGAGCGGGGCAGGAAGTCCCTGACCACCTGGCAGCACGTGTAGCAGGCCTTTGCTCTCTTCTCATAGAGATAGTTTTGAATACTCAAACTAAGAAACCTGCGGGGGGCGGGATTTCAAAAGATCAGAAACACTGACATTGTTAGCAAGTTTTTTAAAGAAATTTTTGTCAGTCTATGTTTGCGGAGCACATTGATCACATTGCTCAGGAGAGTTAGTGCCAGATTGTAACACGTCTTCATTTTTTCCTCATCTTCTTCCCTAGATCAGACCCACAAGCTTAAGCGTTATGCTTTCTCTTATATGAATAATCACTCTATGAATACATTAATGAGAAAAATAGAAGACACATAATAGGAGTTATGGGATGCTACAGTACAGGTTCTCTTAGGTCCTAAGTTCTCACTGACCTTGAAGGGCCAGAGCCAAAATATTGGCTATCCTTGTAGCCCTTCTTTTTCTCTAATTTTTGGTCTGCAAACTTAGGTTCTTAACCCTCCAGCAGAGAAGCTTACTCTATTACATAAGCACAAATTTTCTGTTCAAGGAGATCATGGGGCCACCCAGGAAAGGGATAAACAATGTATCGTGTGTCTAAGGAGAGTCACCTAGAGAGAAAACACTTTCTTAGGCTTTCACAGAGAGCAAACTGGTCAAGCAATGACCATGACTCATCCAGATGGCTGACACTGACAAAAGTTCTACAAAATGCTGTACATGGTTTCAAGGTAAATCCTCAGGGGATTTGACTGACCTTGCTATATATGAACATTAAGAAATATTTGTATCAATAGTATTTAGAAAAGTTATAATGTCTGTATCTTGTACTCTAAACAACTACTATGAAGACAATAATACGCATTGCATCAATTATTGTGGTTGTCCTAGTAATGTGTTTTAAAATTGTCTGAATGTTATTTCTTATTAAAAGTTAAAAAAAAAAGTTTTTAGAAAGTACACTTGTGATGTGAAAGATTTGCCTTCTTCATCTGCACCATAAACAACAAGATCAAGGGGCACCAGGAAGGTGTGGCACTGCAGGATGTTGACATTGCAAGATGCCTGGAGCGGCTGGGCTGTGAGGAATGTGGGAGGGGGGGGTCGCTGGGGTCTGCAGCTGAGACCTGTGTGTTGACAAGGACACTGCACTTCGGTTCCAGGGCAGAGAGCAGAGCAAGGACGCCTCTCCAACCTGAGCTCAGGGCCACAGGACCAGCTGCCCCTCCGGACAGCTGTGGTCCTCAACCTGGGCTGGGCCCGCAATTGGAATCCACAATGGGTGTGCAAGCAATATCACTTTCTAGAGTGTAAATCAGCTCAATGGCAAGTGAAGGGAAGAAAACAAACTCCTGTAGTCTTGGGCTCCCTGTTCAGTTCCCTAAGGGTAGCAGCCAACTCACGGGCCCTGCCCTCTATGCCTGGTGTTCTCCCAGGATGTGACACTTATTTGACTCAAACCATAAGTTTACAAGCTAGTTCAGAAGAAGGAAGAGTACCACAGAAGTCATATGACACTCCCAGGCCCACTCAGTAAACCTGAGGCTGGGCTTGGAGCCAAGGCCCCCCTCTGAGTGCCTGTGCCAGCAACGCCATGGCACAGCCCCCGGCAGAGTAAGTGCACTGTCAGCCATGGATGGATGTCCGTGACGCCTTCTGGCAAGTTCGCCTGAGCTTGTCCTGTTCCTCACAGGATTGTGGACTCACCTGAGGGAGCTGCTCCTGAGGGGAACAACTCAATCCATTCTGGGCCCTGGAGTCTACGCTTCCATCCAGAGACACAGTACTTATTTCACAGAATTACCAGTTATCACCTGCATAAAGAAATATTCATTCTTGCTTATTTCTGCTAAAATATACAAGTTAAAAAAATTGCAGTGAATGGAAATGGGAAAATACTGAACTTTGCTAGAAGCACAGGGCAAGAAAGTACCCTGCAGATGGATCAGTCCACAAGCTGCTGGGAGGGAGGGAGCTGAGATCCCGGACCAGGCCCAGCGGGGTCCATTGGTAGGAAAATCACCTCTTCCTATGTTGGCTAGAGATTTCCAAGCAGGTGAACTTCTGCTCCAAAAAACTTCTAGAGGCTATCTGCAGGAGCTTGGCCCGGCCCGTGCTTCAGGAAGGGGCAAGTCTGTGGCGGTCATTTCTGATTTTTGCCTGCCCTTGGCTCCAGTGTCCAAGTTGTGGTGCTGTTGCTCACAAGGCTGGGGGAGGTGCAGTGGCTCCAAGTGTCCCTTACAGGAATCTCTCAGAGGCCTTGCCTCTGCCCAGGACATCTCAGGATGACACCCTCTTGAGACATCTCCGGGTGACACCCAGCTAGAATGCCTCCAGAGTACCTGGCATGGTGGGATGCCCCTAGCAAGTGCCTTGCTCCCATTTTGTAATGAATACCTGGTGACTCTACAGGGGCTGCTTCTGTTATAGGTGGTGGACAGGTCACTGGAAGGATAGGGTAAGAGCCCCTCACCTAGCCCAGGTGAGCTCCCAGTGGTGTCTGTGGCTTCCCTAGCTCATACACAGCCTCCCACCTGCCCAGAGGGAGCATTACAGAGCTCACCTGTGGCCTCCATGTTACCTTACTGCCCATCACTAGAGCACACCTCATTCTCCCTGCCCTGACACCCTGCCCTGCCTTTGAGGCACTCATGTCACCCCCAGCACTGTCCTGTTGGGGGTTCTGTCTTCCTCAAACCCCTACATCAGTGAGGAGCCCTGGACTTTCACAGCCCAAGTGGGTGTCTTGAGTGTAGGCTGGAGCAACTATCAGACAGCATCCTCTTGAGAAATTTGGAGGTTAAAGGTGGGGAACTTGACATTCAGCCTATGGTACACATGTAGAATTCAACACCCTACAATGAGAAGTGATCTTCTCGAGCCCATATGTAGCCCTTACCCCATCCACATGGCCACATACTAGGCCACCAGACAAGTCTCAAACATGTTCAAAGAACAAGTGACAGACCAGATTAATGGAATTATAGGATAGTGACAAAAATTCATGGCCAGATTCCCATATGTTTAGAGATTTTAAAATTTTTGTGAGAAATTCATACATCAGAAAAAAAATTATGGTAAAAATTAAAAGCGAGTGAAAGTGCCACTTCTCAAGGCCTGCAGAACACCAGCAAAGGCAGGATTATAAGGAAGTGTGCAGGGGAAGCTCTTTGAAGGGAAGGACTTTTTAACAGGAAGAACTTGAACAACCAGGTTCAGAAATTTAGAAAAGAATAATGTCCTAACCCACCCCCTCAAAAAAGAAACAAAGAAGGAAAGACGGAAGGAAGAGGATGGAAGGAAGAGAGGGAGAGAGGGAAGAAGGAAGGAAGGAAGGAAGGAAGGAAGGAAGGAAGGAAGGAAGGAAGGAAAGAAAGAAAAAAAGAAAGAAAGAAAGAAGTAGGGGAGGGAAGGAAAGGGGAGGGAAGGGGAGGGGAGG
>PVJA010027755.1:0-28248 GCA_004027025.1 Myocastor coypus | reverse complement strand
TGCTCACGCTAGCGGTGAGATTCCTTCAGCACTGGGAGCAAACTACAAGGAGTGGAAACTGAGGAGAACCAAAGAGTGCCCACCCAGGATATTATGAGGAATGCAGCCTCGAGTTTGCCATCTTTTCACATTTTATTCATATAAACCTAGAAATCTGCAGTTCTGGTAACATCTCAGTGTTTATACGTTGTCAACGAATTCAATGTGTTTAATGGTTGCACAAATCAATGACCTCACCTGTGTTGACCTGTGAACGTCATCAGCTGGTAAGATTCCGGGCAATAGGAGTTGGGTGATGTCTGATTGGCTTGGTCTCTGGAGGACACTGACAATAGCACCATTCTCACAGTGGAGTGTGGTAAGGATGTAGAAGGGTTTAGGACAATGCTGACATTTACCAGCTGTTGCAGAAATGTGAGCATGGCACTCTAACAGGACTCTGAGTCTAATGGATGGTATGAAGTCACCCCTTACAGCACCAGGCCCTGTGCTAAGCGCTCGGTTTGCACAGTGTAATGCAGGCCCCCTCTCCAGGTATGTACACAAGAAGGAAGTCAAAGTGCAGGAAGGGTGAAGAATCTGGTCACGATCCCACAGCTAGAGAGGCAGCTGAGGAGGCCTGGAGAGCACTCACCTCATTCACCCTCTGTTTTCTTCCCGAAAGCCTCCCACATGTTTCCTGCTTTGAATGTTCATTCATTACCGTGCTGTGTCCTCTGCAGTGTTCCTGGGGACTTGTGTGGGTCCCTGTTGGCTTTCCCTTGCTGATGTGAGCTCTGAGAGGGCAAGACACTGCTCTCTCCTGGTGGTAGAATTATTTCCTCCTCATAGAAGCTGTCAGTCACCACCTTGGCCTGGCATAGGGTCCCATTGGGCCCTCACAGCCTGTCAGGTCTCCCTCATCCCCAGCTGGATACCTGTGCTTCCCAGGTTAGCCCACTCCGGCTGTCACTGGTTTGTGGTCTGTTTCCTACTGAGTTGTAGGACTCAGGGAGAGTAGGGTCTCAAAGCTTCTCTCATTCTTTATTTTTTGTTTTTTGGAGACGGTCTCACTATGCAGTTCAGGCTGGCCTTGGGCTCACTTTTGTAGCCCAGGCTGGTCTTGAACTCACACTGATCCTCCTGCCTCAGCCTCCCAAGTGCTGGGATTACAGGCATGTGCCACCACACCCAGCTCTCAGTCTTTATTGTGACCCAGACTCATCCAAAAGAGAGCTATCTGGACAAAGAAAAAGTATTGGTTCATAGTTGTTTGTGACATAAATACACGAATGAATTCCAAAGTTGATATTACTTCACCCACGTGATATGGAGATCTAGGGCATGTGAGTGAACTGTATAAATAACTAGTGAGTATAAAAAAGGGTTTGAATTTGGGCAGCTTGAGTCCGGAGCCTGTTTTCTTTTCCAACATGTCAAATGGCTATGGACTGAAAACCGGCTTTCTCCAAAGTTGGTATCTTTCTGCTCTTTCCCTCAAGCTCATTCTTTTCTCTTTCAGGAGCTTTGGACAGAGGGGAAGAACAGGCAGGAAGGTGGGGAGGGTAATGGGAGTGGGAACAAGGGAGGGGCGGCTGAAGCGTTAGGGCTGGAGCTGACTGGAAGGGGAACTGGGAAGTCTTGAGGGGATTCTCTAGACCCATAGGGGGCAGCCGGAGTCGGCAGCCGGAGGTGCGGGGGCGGAGAAAGGGTGGGGACCGGCCCCGCGGGGGGCGATGCAGTAGCTGCAGCGGCGGCCGCAGGAGTTTCCCACAATGCAGCGCGGCGCGCTGTCCCCGGTGCTGATGCTCAGCGCTGCCCCAGAACCTCCGCCGCGCCCGCCTCCCGTCCTCTCCCCGCCGGGCCCGGGTCCGCGCCATGGCTCGGCTCGGCCGGCTCCTGCCCCAGAGCCGTCGGGGGGCTTGGCTGCGGCGCTCGACAGCAGCTTGCGGGCCGCCGTGGCGTTCAAGGCAGAGGGTCAGCGCTGCTACCGAGAGAAGAAGTTCCGGGAAGCCATCGGCAAGTATCACCGGGCACTGCTGCAGCTGAAGGCGGCGCAGGGGGCCCGCCCTGGCGGCCTGCCCGCCCCCGCCCCCGAGCCTGCCACCAGCCCGGGGCCCGCCCGCCTCAGCGAGGAGCAGCGGCGCCTGGTGGAAAGCACGGAGGTGGAATGTTACGATTCTCTCACGGGTACGGGCCGTCGTGGGGGCTCAGAGGGGCACACGGGTGAGACAGGTGGGGAGTGAGACGCAGTCAGGAGGCCCTGGGGACTGGGCGCGAGGAGGGAGGGGGCAATAGGGCTGAAGAGCCAGGGCTGAGGTCTGCTGGGGAGACCTCAGGACTCGAAAAAGGAAAGGGTTGAGCCAGGCGGTCACAGGAGCCTCAGGAAGGAGAACGCTTGGGATCCAGGGAATGGACGTTGGGCTGGGTCTTCAGAACCTCACTTCCCCTTTGGTCATCCTTTCCTTCTCGTGCCCAAAGCAAGCAAACCTAAGGTGAGAAAGGCTTATCCTGGGTGAGCCTCTGCGATTGCCCTCAATACTCTTACTAGCTGAAACCTCTCAGCTGTTTGTAAAGACAGCGCCTCTGTGTCTTTCGCGCCCTCTAGCGGCGGCGCAGATCGAGGCTAGTCTGATAGGCTAGCGGATTGGAGCCCTCTGGTGGCCCGAGTAACCGCTTTGGCCACGGGGAAGGGGCAAGGTGCGCTGCGGTCCGAAGGCCAGGCCCCTCGAGGTCACGTGGGCCTTGGGGCCGTTGGCAGCTTTCTGAGCGGGGGCGCTCCGTAGCTTGCCTGCTACAGTCGGAACTGGTGAACTACGAGCGCGTGCGCGAGTATTGTCTCAAGGTGCTGGAGAAGCAGCAGGGCAACTTCAAGGCCACCTACCGCGCCGGCATTGCCTTCTACCACCTGGGCGACTACGCACGCGCGCTGCGCTACCTGCAGGAGGCCCGCAGCCGAGAGCCCACAGGTAAGCGGCGGGTACGCACAGGGGAAAGGGTCAGAGCAGAGGGAGCCAAGGAGGGAGAAGCAGGTAGAATGATGGGCGTCTCCCAGCAGCTGCCCCAAGGGAATGCTGTGCCCCCCCCCCCACTGGATAGTTTCACCGGATCCACCTGCTTCTTACACATTGCCCCCCCCCTCACCGGCCATTCGCCATTCCTCTAATATTTACCCAAACACTTCTCATCTGGTCACGGACTTCTCCTGATCCCTCCCTGCCCAGCCCTTTCCGGGTCCATCTTCCATCCCATCCTCATCTCCATTCTCCCCACCCCTGCCCTCATTTCCTACTCATTCATCAAGCCTCCACACGCCCAGCTATTCATTCACTTTTCAGTCACCCACTCATTCGGCCAGAGCAGATGATAGATACCAGAAATCCATGTGCATGCATGCATGCCTGTGTTGTGTGCGTGTATGTGCGTGGTATTTGGGTGGCAGAGCTTGGAGGCTTGTTCTCTGCTCTTTGGGAGATAAGGATGAGGCGCGCTTCTGCACTGATGTGCATGCAGCCCACCCTAGCACTCATTTTGTGTCAAGCCCTGAGGAGGGAAAAAGGGTCCCAGCAGGTGTACAGGGCGGAGCTGTGGGAGCTGAGACAAGAGTTTTGGTGAGAACAGACTTCTTGCAGATGTCACCGGGGGCTGAGTGGAAGTGTGACAGGAGCCTGCTGAGAGGTGCTCCTGGCAGAGGGTTCCACACATGCAAAGCATGAAGGTGTGAAATGTCTTTGGCTGCTGGTTGCAGCTGAGCTTGGGGGAAGGGTGCTGATTTGCTCTATGGGTAGAGGAGCTGCAGATGTCACTGGAGGCCCGAGGACACCTGAATGATGTGCTGCCACCTCCCCTGCAGATACCAATGTCCTCCGCTATATCCAGCTGACCCAGCTGAAGATGAGCCGCTGCAGCCTCCAGCGGGAAGACAGTGGGGCTGGAGCCCAGGCCCGGGATGTGGTGGGCTGAGATGAGGGGCTGCCTGTCCCCGCCTCGCTGATTTCCCCCTCTCGTGTTTGTTGGTAAAGCATTTGTCTCTGGTGACCATAACTTCAATGTGTGTGTGCTCTTGTGGGGATGAAGAAGGGGACACAAGATGGGATCTCGTCCATTGGTCCTCAGAAGTCCAGGGAGGCATGTGGGATACAGGAGTGGCCCCTGCTCCCTAAGATTGGGGAAGGACACACAGCCAAGCAAGGTAGGGGCAGGGATTACCTTTAATGCTTCTTTTTGTGTGTGCCGAATCCCCCATGATGCCTTGTCCCTGAGTATCCCTGCCCACCCTCCCCCCAATAGCAGGGTGGGCACAGGGCTCCACCCCTGGGGTACAAAGGAATAAATTAAGAGTCCCTCCCTCCCTCCTTCCCCAATAAATAGAGTGAGCATCCTGCCCAGGACTCTGCTCCTCAGGAGTGGCAGGCTGGGGCGGGGCCTGGGGCGCTACATTCAAGGCTGCCCAGGCGGGCAGTGGGGGCAGGCCTCAGGGGGGGCCGTGGGCCCCACACAGGGGCACCGTGCTGTCCTGGCTCTGGCCCTCCATGTCCATGTCCAGCAGCGTGGGCTGCACGCTGGGAGGCCCTGGGCTGTCCGGAGTGTCAGGCCTGCTAGGGGGCGATACGCTGAACGTCTGCCCAAAGGAGACCAGCTTCCAGGGGTCCAGGCGGGGGCGACTGGCAGCTGGCCGGGGTCTTGGGGCAAAGGTCAGGGTGGTGGGGCGGCCAGGGAACTCAGGAGTCCGACGGCGGGTGGGGAACAGGGTCTGGGGGTCCGGCAGGCGGGGGAAGTCCAGGGCATCTGGAGGGCCTAGGGAGAGAGGATCAGAGAGGTGAGCAGGGTGGGCGGAGGACAGCAGGCAAAGCCAGGAACGTTTACGTGCCAAGTGCAGTTTCTGGGTTCTGCCGAATGCTCTCACAAGCTGCAGACCCCGCTGGCCCACTTTCCAGCCAGACAAGGGCCATCAGCAGCCACTGACCTCTACCTCAGTTCCCATCATTCCTGGTGGCTCCCTTACCCTTTGGAGTTGGCTTTGAGTAGCCAGTCCTAGGACAGACTCTTGCCCCTTCTATACTGGGCTGGGTTTCAGGGCCTGACACTTTCTCAGTGGGGACCCCGCAGTACCGCTGAACAGACCAGACTGAAACCAGAGTAACTAAAACAAGCCCACAGCGCCTACTCGGTGGGTTCTCAAATCCTCCCCCTCATCATCACTTTTGGGGGTGTAAGAGTACTGACTAGGGCTGGATGAGTTGGCTGTACTCCTAGTGCTGCCAGAGTAGCTGTCCACCAGGCGCCCAGGCATTAGCGTGCCACTCCTAATACATTCTGTGTGTGTGCCGCTCTGCCCCAAATCCAAGCGCAGTGAAGGCCTCTGGTGCGTTGGTGTCTTCCCTGCTAGACGGGAGGCTGAGCGAGTGCAGGGCTGGGTTGGAAGGGCGATTTCTGTGCCCTGCGTGTGTGGCGCTCCCTCGCTCACTCACCAGGGCTGTGGCCCGTGGGCTCCGGTGGACCCCGCTGCCCCAACGCCCCGTCGGACGGCGTCCGCCGATGTCCTCGGCTCACAGCGCGTGTGACAGTGACGTGGGTGGGCGTGAGTGACTGGCGGGGGTCCTTCTTGAAGCTCTCCAGCTCCAGGTCCACCAGGGGGTTGGTGCCGGGTGAAGCCGAGGGCGAGGGCAAAGGCGAGGGAGGGGAGGGAGCAGCCGGCGCAGCCTCGTCGCTGTCGGAGCGCAGTAGCGAACGCGTTGAGTTGCAGTCGGACACGGAGGACAGTGACACGAGGGTGGCTGAGGGCACCAGGCCCGGGCCGGGGGCCATGTCGTCGCGGCGGCACTGAAGGCGCCCGGGTGGGCTGAGGCCCCGCGGGAAGCGGCCGGCGCGGGGAAAAAAGAGGCCATCGAGCCAGCGCCGCTGCTCTTCACCGTTGGCTGCACGCGCCTCGGCCACATCAGCACCCAGGCCCACGGCACTCAACAGCGTGGCACAGCCAAGCAGCGCAAGGTCGCAGCGCCGCCGCCCATGGCTAAGTCGGGCGGAGGGTGTGGCCGGTGCCTGCTCCCACGGCGCCCGCGCCCCTGGGGAGGGCTCGGTAGGCAGCGGCACCGTGAGGTAGGAGGCGGTGCTGTAGGGGGAAGGAGGCACGCTGCTGCCTCCGTCTGCCTCCACGAACTCCTCTGCAATGGGAAAGGGGGTCACTGGCTATGAGTCTGGCCTCTGGCCCTGTGGCAAGGCACTGACCCAGTGAGGGCTCCAATAGCAAGATCCCCAAATGCCACTAAGCATCCTTGTGGAATCTTTCTTCACGTCCTGGGGACCGACCCTCGCCTCGCCCCCACCCAGGGATGAGCCATCCACCTTCCCAGAAATCCTATCCTGCCCCCAGCCTGGGGAAAGGCTCACCCCTTTGCCCTGGATTCTGTTCTCCTGTGGCCACCGCCTCGCCTCCCTCCTCCTGGTGACCAGCACCCACTTCTTACCCATCTCATTGAGGCTGGCGAAGCCGGGGGCGATGGGGGTGTGTTTGGGGGATTTGCCTAGGTTGGGGGCACTTGATGACCACTGTTTGCTTCCTTCGCCCAGGGCTTTGAGCCTGCAGGGAGTGTGTGTGGGGGAGGGGAGTGGTCAGCTCTGTGGCTGCCAGAGGGCAGGTGGGCACAGGGGGCAGGCGGGTACCACCCCAGTACCTCTCTTCTCCTCCAGCCCGCTCCTTCTGCAGGGTGGAGCTGGGCCCCCAAGTCCGGCCCTTCTTCTTGCCCCCAACCAGTTCTTCCTTCTTTGGGGGCCCACTGCGGCCCCAAGTCCCACTGCCACCACTGCTGCTGCCACTGCTACTGCCACCACCACAGTCCACAGGAGTCACTGGGTTGAGAGAAGCCATGTGGTTACCGAGTAGTGGCTGGATCAGCTTCCAGCCTCCCAATCTCCACTCTCAGACGCCTCTCCCTGGGTCAGAGGGATCTTCCCAGCTGCAGCCGTGACCCGTCCCTGCCGTAAATCCTGCGTAGCGCCCTCTGCTGTCAGGCTGCAGTTCTAGCTCTTGGCTCGGACCTCACACCTGTCCTCAGCCTTTCCCACTCCCCAGCCACACGGGACCAGCTCCCTGAAGACTCTGTAGCCCTCTTCCCCGTTCTTACCACGGTGAGTGTGCACTGATTCTGTGCTGGTGTTTGCTAACACTGTGCAGTTATGTCTCTGTGTGCCCTGCTGGTGTGATAGCTGGGGTGCCTGGGGCTGGGGGACAGACACTTGGGGGTCAGCCTGGTGTCCTTAAATGCCTAAGTGCACTCCAGCAGCTGCCTTTCTACCATGTGGCTCCAACTGTGACCGTCTCAGCCTTCCGAGCTCCCCTGGTCTCACTGGCCTTCCGCGCCTTTTTGTCTTCATAGCAGCCAGAAGGAAGAGGCCGGTCTGACTGCAGCGGCCTTCTGATGGTGTTTAGAAATCAAACCCACTCTGCTCAGTGGCTGAGTGTGCTTATTAGCATGTGTGAGACCCTGGGTTCATCTCCGGCACTGGAAACCACCCCAAATCCAGACCCCTGATGCTGGCTCTGTAACCTCTCAGCCCTTTCCATGAACTCTGTCCTCCCTCTACTCCAGGTGATCCGACCTTACCTTCTTACACAGGCCATCCACATGTAAACAGGCGGCTGGCTGTACGTGACATCATGGCTAGGCTAAGGGAGGCCCGGCTAAGCTGCTAGAGCACTGTTTCTGGGTGTGTTTGGGAGGGGAAGATTTCTGGAAGAGCTTAGCACCCAAGTGGGTAGAGAGGCTCACCCCTGCTGGACATGGTGGGTGTAAGGAGGCTGGAGGCTAGCACATCCGGGCCTCACTGGGGCAACTTGGAAGATAAAACAGGGCTGGGATACAAGTCAGTGCAGAGGCATTAGGTTCAGTCCTCAGAATCAGGAGGAGGAAGAGGAGGAAGAGGAGGAGGAGGAGGAGGTTGATGGCGATGGCCACCCTTACCACCACAGCTGGTTGCCACCCAGTGCCTTGAGGGGTTGGATGCTACAAAAAGGTGGAGGACGGTGACCTGGCCCACTGCCTGAGCAGGGCCATCTGTCTTCTCCTGCCCTTGGACATCAGTATAGCTGGGTCTCAGACCTTGGGACTTGAATTAAAAAGTACAGCAGCTCTCCTGGGGCTGCAGCTTACGGATGGCAGACTGTGTGATGTCCCAGCCTCCGTCAACCCATCACAGTAATTCTCTGTCTACTTTTGTTGATTCCATCCTCTATCTGCCTCCCTCTCCCTTCTCTTGTTTCGTGGTGTTGAGGACTGAATCTAGGGCCTCCTGCAGACTGAGTGACACCCTTCCCCTACCCCAGCATCTCCCTTTCTCTCTCATTCTTTCTTATTTTTATTATCTAGGGTTGGGGATTCAGCCCAGGGCCTCATGCATGCCAGGCCCGCACTCCACTGCCCCAGCTGTTCACTCCTCCCTGACCATTCCTGGACATGAGCTTGCCTATGCCCTTTTCTGTTTCCCGGTCTTGCCTTGCCTCCTTTGCTCCCTGTCATTCTTTGGCCACTGTGTTCTTAGAGATGTTGTGCTTGCTGACTGGCTGACCGAGAGAGGCCTTGGAGATACTCACAGCGGATGGCCCTCAGCCTGGGGATGATACTGGGGCTGGCAGGGGGGCTGGCCCCATCAGATCCTTTCCGCTTGTCCAGGGTCGGAGAGGCCTGGACTGTGATCTTATGCTCAAAGCCTGCAAAAAGGAAGAGACTGCTCTAAGCAAATGGCGCATGCTCCATGGTAACTGGAGGGAAGTTTCTGGCATAGAAGTACAGGAGGAATCATGGCACAGGAGCGGCATGTGTGTAATTCCTTAACACAGTGGCTCTCAAAGTGTTATCTTCAGACCAGCAGCATCAACATCAGCCAGCAGAAACACATCTGCACACCTGTTATCCTAACATACCGAGAGGCTGAGGCAGGAAGATTGCAATTCAAGCCAGGCTGGGCAATTTAGTAACTCAGTGAAAAACTATCTCAAAAGAAAAAGGGGCCATGTATATACTTCAATGCAAAGATACTACGTTTCCCCAATACAAAAAAAACAAAACAAAACAAAACAAAACAACAACAACAAAAAACAAATTCCCAGCGCCTCCCTAGGCATAAGGCCCACATCTAACTGCTTGAGTAAGGCTGCGGGCTTGAGGGGCCAACATGGCAGTAAAACAATGGAATGTAGCTGGTGCGACCCAGGACTGGAGTTCAACTTTTACTTATTTAATTGTAATTAATGCAAATAAGCTTTAGTTTTTTTTTTTTTTTTTTAAAGATACTTCATTTGGTTATGAGACATAAAACTTGGATATGCAAATCTAGTTTTCTAATTCAATTTTATGAACACTTAGGTACAGATAAAAAAGTTTTCCTAGCATCATAACCCGAGGTCCTCCTGTGTGCTCCACTACTGAGCTACACCCCAGTGACCCCTCTTTCTTTTTTCTGTACTGGGAATTGAACTCAGGTCCTTGTGAGGTAGGCACTTGTACTCCTGAGCTATATCCCTGGCCCTATTTATTTCTTTTTCTGGTACTACTGATTGAATCCAGGGAATGCTGAGCTATATCTTCAACCTCAGCATGCCTGGAATCCCAGCACTGGGCAGGCTGAGGCAGGAAAATCGCTATAAATCTGAGGCCAGCCTGGGCTACACAAGTGAATTCAGGGCCAGCCTGAACTATACAAGACCCTGCCCGAAAAAAAAAAAAAAAAAAGCAAAGCTGGAGATAAAATTATAAATTAAAGTAAAAGTGACTGCCTTAAAAGTGAAGCCAACGGTCGCTGGGGAGAGGCGGCAGGAGGCTGTGTTGGGACCAGCATGTGGGAAGCACCTGGCCTGATTTTGGGGGTCTCTGCTCCCATGGGAGGCGATCAGAGCAACTCCTTCAGTCCCACAGTTGTGATGGGGGGGTGTATTTCTACATATTCGGCAATAAAAGTTTAAAAGGGGGCTGCAGGGATGGCGCTGTGATACTCAGCATGCTTGGTGAGGTCCCATCCCGGACAGCAGGGACACACACGCACACACACACTAAAAACACAACAAGAGGCAGAGATGAGGGTGGGTGAGGGCGTGTGGCTCAGGGGACAGGGCGGTACCCGAGGGCAGGCTGATGTGGCTGCTGCCTTCCCGCAGCTTAAGCAGGCGGCTGCGCTTGAAGTTGCCCTTGCGCTTGCGGACCCGGGGCTTCTCCTGGCTCAGCTGGCACATGAGCAGGTGGAGCTCGCGCTCCACGATGTCCATCTCGCGCTCCGCCAGCTCCTGCTCTCGCCGCCGCAGTTGCTCCTCCTGGAAGCGCTGCTCCTGCGCTGCACGCAGCAGCTCCTCCTCCCGGCTGCGCAGCTCCTGGAGGGGTGGGAGGGGTGGGGGGCTTAGCCTCTGCCACCACCCTGTGTCTGGGGCTGAGGGGCCCCTGCGTGTGCGCACTAGGGCACCTTGCTATGGGCCACAGTGGGTTCACACTCTGACTCACACTTTACTAGCCAAGGTGCGTGTCAGGGCCTGCATTAGGCCAAAAATGGGGTCCTTTTCCCTTCCTCTTCTTTTCCCCCCTTGGCCAGCTAGGGATCCAACACGCTAAGAAAGTGCTCTACCACTGATCTGCACTGCCAGTACTTCTTTTTTTTCCTTTTCCTTTCTTCTCTCCCTGCCTTCCTCTTTTATTTTTATTTACTTTTAGTTCTTTGGTCTTTTTGAGACAAGGTCTTGCTCTGTATCTCAGGCTGGCCTTGAGCTCAATATGCAGCCCAGGCTGGCATCAAACTCCCAGTGATCCTCCTTCCTCAGCATCCTGACTACCAGAGTTATGGCATGCACCACCACACCGGGCCAACACAAGAGGACCTGGCATGGACCCAAAGGTTGTGGTTCTGGGGCAAGGGCGGTGGGCCCGAGGCATGAGAACCCAGGGACCCTGCTGCACCCTCCCACCTAGTCCCCTCCTTCACCTTCTCCTTGGTCCTAAGGTCATCGAACATGTGCTGAATCTCCAGCTTCCAGTCTTCCTGCAGCGAATGGAAGGACTCCAGTGGCATCTGGAACAGGGCTGACTGCTCGATGACTTCAAGTCGCTTCAAGATGCTGCCAAAATCTGGCCTCCCATGCGGGTCAGGGTCCCAGCATTCTGGGGTCAGAGGGGGGCAGATAATGGTGTGTGGGGGTGGGGTCAGGGGCTGTGTGGGGGGAGATCCATGCACTCTAAGGAAGGCAGGGATTCTGGGAACTATGGAGGAACATCCTCCAGGGAGCCATTGGGAAGGAATTCAAAGTTTTCAACAACTGTTAACCCAGTGGAATGCTGAGATCCAGGACCTGTTCCCGGGGTGGGGCTGGCGGCACAATCCAGGCTTAGGCAGGAACCCAGAGGCCAAGGAATCCCAATATGATGCCCTTAGGTGCTTAGGGCCCAGCCACAGCCAGGTGCAGAATGGTGGGGCCACGTGGGAGGGAGTCTAGAGCTGGCTAGGGGGTTCCAGTGCTTTCTCCCTCCTGAGTGTGTGGGTAGGGGGGCTAAGGGGGAGGGCTGGGCCCAAGGACCCCTGCCACTCAGAGCTGAGCCTACCCTTTCCATGGGGCCCTGGCTCACCCTCCAGTAGGCGGGCAAAGGGCTCGGGGCACGTGGAGGGGATGGGCAGCGTCAGCTTGTTCATAGCCACGCCATACGCCACGGCCAAGGCGTCGATTTCACGGTAGGGGACCTCACCAGTCAGCAGCTCCCAGAGCAGCACCCCAAAGCTGCAGGCAGGGGAGAGGCAGAGGTGATGCTGCAGCTCCCTGCCCGCATCCATACCTAAGTCCCAGCCCTGCAGCCTGTCCCGCGGGGCCACCTCACAAGGTGTTTCAGTCCAAGCAACTGGCTGACATCCTGGGCCTGGGCCTGAGGCAGGGTAGGGCAGGCCCTTTGACGTCTCCCTGTTGCTCTGCCCCTCTTCTTTAGCCCCAGCCTGAAAACCTCAAATAGGTCCCCGGTACCTGTTGGGCAATGCTACCCTTCTCAGCCCTGACTTCAGATGACCCTGAGAGCCCAAGCTCATTGTCTAACACTCAGCCCCTTTCCAATCCTGACTTCTTTTTCCAGCCACATGGAATGGTTTGCCAAGACCTGTTCTTCCTGCCTCTGGCCCTTGCTCATGCTTTTTCCTGGATCAACAACACTCTTTTTTATTTATTTTTTTTCTTCTTTCAGAACTTTTGTTTGTTTATTTATTTACTTTTATGGCTGGCTCAGCCTGCCCTGAGGGCAGGGCTGGTGCAGCATATGGTGCCCGGGATTGAACCGCAGTCCTTGCAGCTGCCCAAGCTTTCCTAAGCAGGTGCTTTAGACCACTGAGCCATCCCACTGGGCCCCAACAACACTCTTTTAAGTCTTCACTCAGGTTTCCTCTTTGCCAGGAAGCCTTCCTTGATTTCCCAGCCTCCAAACTCAGTGGAAAGGCTGTTCTTCTACCTTCCTACAGATCCATAGCACTTAGCTTAAAAACCAAGTTAGCACTAATTGATATTTAAAGGCACTTACTCCAGGCCAGACATTGTTTTAGGCAACTTTTTTTTTTTTTTTTTTTTTTTGAGACAGGGTCTCGCTATGCAGTTGAGGCTGGCCTTGAGCTCACTTTTGTAGCCCAGGCTGGTCTCGAACTCGCACCAATCCTCCTGCCTCAGCCTCCCGAGTGCTGGGATTACAGGCGCGAGCCACCATGCCTGGCTTCTAGGCAACTCTTGATAATCCTCAGAACAGCCCTGGAAGGCAGAAGGCACTGGTATATCTACCATTTAATCTATGGAGCAGGTGCAGGCTCAGAGAGGCTAAGCTACTTGCCTGAGGCCACACAGCTGTGAGTGGTAGAGCCGCACCTGATCTCAGGTCTGTCTGCAGAGTGCCCTTCAAGAACAGGCAACACCGGAGTGTGTGTCGCTGTGCCACAGTCACCTGCATGTGCATCTTCCCCACTTAACCTTCTGGACCCTAATAACTATGCTGTGCAGTTTCTAACGTGCCGCAGGTCTCAGTTCTCTCTGTGTCTGTTCATGTATCCCTATAATTTACTTGAGCACCTACAGTGTGATAGGTGCTGTCCTAGGCGGTGGAAGGAGACACAGCTGCTGTCCTCATGCAGCTGGCAGCCTGCCCTTCCTTCCCAGAGATAGCACTAGGGAGTGAGCTGGGCCAGTGCTGCCTGAAATTACTTCCCATCCTCCTTTGCGGCTCAGTCTTTCCATACGACTACACTTTGGACCAGTAGGATGAAGAAGCATGTGTGGGGGCAAGTGGCTTCACCAGGCATTCTTGAAGAGAAGAGGTGCGTTTTTCCTCTTTTCCTTCTTACCAATTGGAATATAGGTATGAGACCTGGTGCTCAAGCAGCCATTCTGGACCATGAAGTGAATTTGGGAACTGAGGCTACCCAAGGTGGAGAACAGTGGTTTTCAGCCGGAGATAGCATGATCCCTTCCATGTCCCTGGACCCCTGTGGGGTGTTTTTATTGTCATAGGGGCTGAGCAGTGGCACAGACATCTGGTGCCTGGTGCTTGCCAGGCAGGTGCTGTACTGCTGAGTTATATCCCCGGCCTGAGCCACGGGTATTTCCTATGCTGAGAGACAGGGGACAGTGCCTCCTAAGGGAGCCCCAGGTCACCCACAACCTTCTGAGGATGGGGGTGGTGCATGCCCACAACCCCAGCACCCTCGGAGGTGAGGCAGGAGAACAGCAATTTCATGCCCACCCTGGGAAACTTATTTAATAAGACCCTGTCTCAAATAACAAAACCAGGCTGGGGCCGTCACTCCATGTATAGGCCCTGGAATCAATCTGGGGGGTGGGGACAGGGAGAGCCTAAATTCTTCATACGGGGACAATACATCCTGTGCTTTCCATGAGAACAAAACTGCAGTTTTGTTTTTGTTTGGGGTTTCTCTTCTGCAGCAGGGATCGATACAGTGCCATAAAGTGGATGCCTGATGTAAAGCCAGCCGGAACTGCTCCAAGGAGCTGCTCTGCTCGAGGGGCACCCAAGACGTCCTGTCTGCTTGGGCTCAGACCCAAACTCATGAGTCCCTCGGACAACTTGGAGCCTTGGCTGGGACAGCAGTCACAGCACAAGTCACCTGGGTTCAGCTCCTCCCAACGGAAGGCGCTGGGTTGCCCATCAAGTCTCTCTGCGGCCACTTCTATCCCTTTAGAGTCCATTCTCCACCTCACTGCCAAGGGAGCTTTTAACACGCTCAATCAGATTGTATTCATAAACCATTCATAACCCTGACCCTAATGGCTTCCATTGCACTCAGTGAAACTGAAGGCGCCTGCTTCCCCGTAGGCTCCGCAGCGCCGCGTGGTGTGCTGGCCCGGCTGGCTCTCACCTCCACACCTGCTCTGCATTCCCACATGGTGTGGCTGGCTCCTTGGTACTAAGAGGTCCTCACTGTACTTGCTCTCTGCCTCCCAGCCCCATGCAATATCTAACAGTTCTCCCCCTCTCAATTTCATAATTTAAAAACTGGCTTCTTGGGCTGGTGAGATGGCTCAGTGGTCTAAAGTGCCTGCTTGGGCAAGCTTAGGCAACCGTAGAGATGGAGGCTGATCACCGGCACCACCTGCTGTGCCAGCCCCACCCCCAGGGTAGGCTGAGCTGGCCATGATATAAAAATAAATAAATAAATAATAAAAAATGGGGGCTGGGGAGATAGCTCCGAGGCACAAGTGCCTGCTTGGCAAGTACAAGGTTGGTGAGTTCGAACTAAAAAAAAAAAAGGCTTATTTTAGAGGGAGTGTGGTCCACATGTGTGTAATCCCAGCACATGGAAGGCTGAGGCAGGAGAATTGCTGTAAATTCACAGCCAGTCTGCACTAACCTAGCGAGACCTCATCTCAATAAGCAAAAGAATGTTAAACAAATTTTTAAAAGATGGATATTAGTTTTCTGTGCATTTTAAAAATTGATTCTTCCTGAGGACAGGAACTCCATATTTTTTTTTTTCCTTTTTTTTAATGTCTTTAGTACAGAGTCTATAGGGTCTTACTGCATAGTCCGGATTCATAGTGATCCTCCTGTTTTCAGCCTCCCAAGTGCTTGGATTACAGGCGCATGCCACCATGCCCAGTCTCAATGACCCTCTCAGCACACCCCAGGGCAGGGTTGGCATGGTATGCTGGGGATCGAACCCTGGTCACTGCACTCTGCTTAAGCAGGCGCTTTAGTCCGCTGAGCTATCAGGCCAACCCTAGGAACTCCATTTTTGTTCACTGTTGCATTCCTGGAACGAAGTGCAGGGAGTGAATGGCTGGCTGGCTGTAGAGGTTCTTGTTTCCTCTTGGGCCAACAGACTCTGTGCACTAGTTGGTGTGGCCCAAGGGGCCTCTTTGAGCTGACACCCCTGTCCTATCTATCTTCATCCTCGTCCTCCTCATCTTTTTCTTTTGCATTGCCTTGCCTGGGACCCATGGCTTTGTACTAGGCAAGTGCCCTACCACTAGGCAAGTGCCCTATCTCTACATCTTCTGAACTTTTTCTCCCAGTTCAAGTCCCTCTTCAGGGTCATCTCTGCTGCCAGAGCTGATTCACAGCTTGGCAGTACTCCCCTACAGGGGCCCCTCTGCCAGGTCCTGATCTGACAGCCATCCTTCCCCTCCTCCCTTCCTCTAGGCAGCCCCCCAGCCCCGCCTCTCAGCACCTCCAAACATCACTGCTTTTGGAGAAGAGGGAGAGACGGATAACCTCCGGGGCCATCCAGGCGTAGGTTCCAGCGGCGCTCATTTTGGTGGTCTTGTGCCACTCACGGGCCAGGCCGAAGTCCGTGATCTTGAGCACCGTGTCTGCAAGGTTGTGATTCTCGATGGCCTCCAGGATAAGGACTGGGGGAGGGAGAGAGAAAAAGATGGGCCACTCAGACCTGGGAGGCCGCAGCCCTGAGCATCCTGGCTATCAGCTCTGGCCCCCATTTCCTCTGGGTGCTCCACCCTGGGGTAGCCAGGTTTCAGCCTGGAACTCCAGGCAGCCAAATTCCTGTCCTAGGCTCCTAGTTCCTCCTTCAAGGCCTCTCTTCTGCCAACTCCAACTTGAACTCTGGGGAATGCAACAAATGCCAAGAACCCGTGGCCAAGGCCTGGATTCTCCTTGGTTCAGGTCTTGACATCCTACCCAGCTTGGAAATGGGCACTGCCAAGCATGAGCAGAAAGGAGAATGTGGTTTTCCTTCTGTCTTTACCACCCTGGCAGTCTCCCATAGTCAGGGCCGCAAAGCCACTGCTTCCTGTGTCCACACTCTGCCCAGTGACTTTGCAGCTCTTCCACTACCAAGGCAGACTGGGTTTTTCCATCTTCTGACTCTAAAATTGCCATAATATGATTTGCCTTGGCCAAGGATGAGATGGACATGATAGGGCGTAACTTCTGTACCCTATAAGTGCCTCTGGGGCATCTGCCATCCTGGTGACAACAAGCCTTGGCAGGGCAGCTGGTCCAAGCAAGATGGAGAGACCTAGAGCAATGCCTCTCAGTGGAGCCTAGCTAGCTGGCTGTATCTCTAGCTGGCCTGGAAGTGCACCAGCAGAGATAGGTGACCCTGGGTTAAGGCCCCCAGTTTTCAGAATATTTTGTTACGCAGCATCATCGTGAAAAAACTTGACTAATCCATTTCCTGAGCATACTGAACGGCTCCAGCTCACCTGCTGCCTTGTGGTATTATTAACCAGGCTCACAGCCATGGCTAAGATTCACTGCAAGCTGAGTCCTTTCCAAGAATGGACTCACATGCAACCTATTCTTACTGACTAGCACACTGAGGCTCAGTGGAGTCACTTGGCTGAGATCACGTTGCTAGGCAAGGGCAGGACAAAGACCTGTCATCAGGGCCCAATGTCTTAGCTCAGTGGTTCTCAACCTTTCTAATGCCGTGACCCTGCAATATAGTTGCTCATGTTGCGGTGACCCCAAACCCAAAAATAATTTTGGTGGCTACTTCAAAACTGTAATTTTGCTACAGTTATGATTTGGAATGGCTTTAGGTGACCCCTGTGTTTTGGTTGTTTGACCCCCACTGGGGTTGCGATCCACAGGTTGAGAACCGCTGTCTTAGCCGGTATGCTATTTTAATTTTTCTTTCACCACCTCTCCTTTGTTCAATGGGGATGATGACAGCGTTTATCTCTTAGGGTTATACAGTAAAGACTTATTGCTGAGAGGCTATAGCACGAGGATCAAAATTTCAAGCCCTGACTGGGCAACTTAGTGAGAGCTTGTCTCAAAATATAGTGGAACCTCAGTTGACAACTTAATTCTTTCCATAGTTCCAATCTGATCAAGAACTAAATCAAATTCAATGGTTAGGTTCAAGTTGACCTTCTAGAGAAATCTGATTCCATTCTCATGCAATTCAGTTTGCAACCAGAATCTTAGAAAGAATTGAGTCTGGGAACTGAAGTACCACTGTAAACAATGAAGACTAGCAGAGAAACAGCTTAATGGTAAGGCTCTGGGTTCAAGCCCTAGTACAAAACAAACAACTCCACTTACCCTTTGTCCAGTTGTTGTACTGGTGACAGAGAAAAACTCAGTGCATGGATCATGCTATGAATTAGCAAGGTTGATTAGGGATAAAAAAGGAGCCCCAGCCTTTAGGAGCATGCTGGCAGCCCTGCCTCCACTCACTAGCATTAGGAGGAGCCGGAGCGTGGACATCGGTGAAGGCTGGGGTCACCTACTTGCACCTGTCTTGCTTAGTCCCCCTGCCTGGACATAGTCTGGGGATGTTATGGGCACTCAATAGCTATCTGATGAGTATGACTGCCTGGCTCAGAAGGGGAGGATGGCTCTGTCCCTCTGCTCAAGGGGCTTATGCTTACAGTTCATAAGGACATGGAAACAGAGCATTTGGAAAGGTTCAAGCAAATGTGAAACTACAGGCCTGGCGGGAATCAAAAGCGGATACAATGTGAACGTTGAGGGCAAAAGGAAACTCATGATTCTGAGCATGAGTGTGAACCATGTGAGGGCAGGGAACACGCTGGCCTCATTTACTGTGGCTCACTCTTGTTTTTAGCATGTGATCTCCCCTTGCAAATAGCAAATGAGAGAATGAAGTCGAATTAAACAAACGAGCAAAAAAAAAGTGAAGGGAGGAAGATGGAGATAGAGCAAGATTGGGAGAGCTAGGAAGGTTGACTCTTCCCCTGCTGCGTGCCTAGAGCTAGGATAGTGCCTGGCACGCCAGAACACAACACATGGGCAATGAGTAAATGAAATGTCTGGTTTTTGAGTACTCTTGGGTAGAAACCATGGCTCTCAGTACCTGTTGGGTTCCTAACATAACAGGTGCTCAAGGAATATTGGCTCATGCTCCAAGATGCTCTTTGGTCTAGACAGGAGTTCTGGGGGATGTTCTCTTCTGTGTGGCCCCATTATTGGACTGACCAATCAACCAACTGACCGACCAACCAACCAACCAACCAACTTGAGACCCAGCGCTAGGTCAGGCAGCCTGGATGTTTTTATAGAAGCCACACGTGTTTTCTTCGTCTCTCATCTTTTCTAGTTAGCCTCAGATGCTGAGCAGGACTCCAGAAGTGTTCAACTAGAAACAATTCTGTCCCCCGAGTGACACATCGCAATGTCTGGAAACTTTTTCAGTTGCTATAGCCAGGGACAGAGAGCAGGAAATACTAATGGCATTTTGTAGGTACAGAACAAGGATGCTGTTACACAACCTAAAAGGCACAGGACAGTCCCCAACAACATCCAGACACAAATGTTGACAGGGTCAGGGTTGAGACACCCTAACTCTAGGTAGACAAGGCCATTTTCGCGTCTTCTAGATCGGCTCTGAAGGTTGGAGAAATAACTCAGTGGAATAAGCACCTGCCTGGCAAGCTCAAGGTCTCGAGTTCAATTCCCAGTACACACACACACACACACACACACACACACACACACACACACACCGAAAAACAAAAAACAAAAAAAAACCCCACAAATGGACTCTGGCTTCATGATGGGAAGGTTGGCACTGTGAGGATTTGCACCGTATCTGTCTTGTTCCTGGGAGTCAGTTCAGCCCTTCCACTTTTCTGAGCCTTCTTTTCCACCTCAATGGCAGCAATGCCTGCTCACTTGGCCCATATTACACCTGCCCCATCTCGCCCCAGGCACAGCACCATCTGCCACCCCCTCACCCTGCTTCCACCACCTGGGCTTGGCTTGGCAGCACTCTTTGGAAGGAAGTTTTGGGGAGAGTACACCACTTACTGTTGATGGATTTGAGGTCCCGGTGGATGATGGGCACTGGGGCATCATTGTGTAGGTAGTTCATGCCCCGGGCCACCTGCACAGCCCAGTTGACCAGCACATGAGGGGGCACCCGGCGACCTGCCAGCACCCTGCTCAAGGCGCCTCCCCGGGCATACTCCATCACTAGGCAGAGGTGTGGGGGGCTGAGGCAGGCACCCCGGAGGGCAATGATGTTGGGGTGCTGCAGGGCTCCAAAAAGTCGGGCCTCCTGGCGCACCTGCTCCGCTGTCACTGCCGGGTCCCGTTCAGGGTCCAGGCGGGCGGCCTTGACAGCTACCTCCTCGCCGCGCCACAGAGCCCGGTAGACCTTGCCAAAGCCCCCGACACCGATGATCTCTTCTAGCTGCAGCTCATGGAAGGGGATCTCCTGGGGCAGCCGGAGGCCCGCGGGTGTGGCGGGCACGGTGGGGGCCACGTAGTTGCTCGGGAAGACGCCCACACGGCCGCTGGGCAGCTGCCCGGTCCACCAGCCCTCATCGCCGGATACCGCACAGTCCTGGGAAAGCACCTGGACGCGGTCGCCCCTCCGCAGGGTCAGCTCCTCCTCGCCGACCGCCTCATAGTCGAACACCGCAGTCCAGACAGGCCCCGTGGGGGTCGTGCCCCATTCCTTGGCCGCCGCCCCCTCCTCCTCCTCCTCCATGGGGGAGGGGCCGGGGGCTGCGGGAGGACGCTTCACTCAGGCTGCCAGCGGGATGCAGAGGGCGGGCCCGGGAGGCCGGGATGGGGGGCGGTCCCTGCAGGCCCTCGGCGGCTTCTGGGGGCCATGGCTGCGGGGGGCTCCACTGGAGCAGAAAAAAATGCTTAAAAAGGCAGGTTTGGCGGTCCTGGTTGGGGGAGGTTCGGGAATGGGGCGGCAGGTTCACCTGTCCCCACCCCAAATGTCAGGGCGCTAGGAGCGTCTGGCCGCGCGGGGTCTGCAGGCGGGAGCGGAGGGCGAGGGCAGCAGGCAGCCGCCCCTCCTCGCGCCTCTCACCCCGCGCAGCTCCACCGGCGGCCCCCGACTCCGCATCCCCGGGCCACTATCGCCAGGTTGGGCGGGGTGGCGTGGCCCCGGGGGCGGCCGCCCCAAACCGGGGTGGCGCGCCCCTCGACGTCCTCACGCGCGCGGCGCCTGGGTGGCCCCCATCCTTCGCCCCGGGCTCCGGGTGGGCCCCAGCCCCTGTCCCCGCCCGCGCCACTTCCAGGGGCCGCCGGCGGTGCTGGACTGACGCGGTGTCCCCGCCGCGGTGCCGCCTGGGAGTTGTAGTCCCCAGCCGCGCGGCTCCGGGCCCGGCCACCCCCGAACCCAGCTGTCACCTCGGCCTCAGTAGGGACCTTTCGCGGCCAAGGGAAGCCTCTGATGAGAAAAACCTCGCCTCAGACCTTGCCTACCGCCCGGTGGATTGGGCGTCTGGGGGAGGAGACCAGCGCTTCCCTCTGGCCCAGCACGGATCGCGACCCAGGGTAGGGTTGAGGGAATCGACGCGCTTAGTAAAGCGAAAAACATGGAGCTCAGTGAATGGTGGTTATTTCCCGGAACCTCGAACGTAGACAGATAAGGTCCCCACGCCGGACGGTCCTTCGGGGAACCTCCCGGTCCGCCATGCATGCCGGGAAATGTAGTCTTTTGTCGGGATCCGGCGCGGCGAGAGGTGATCTTGAACCCGCGCTTCAGTGGATGATGGCTTCATCAAGCTAAAGCGAGGAGGCAAGCCGGTGTAAAGACCTGTGCAGTGTACACAGGGCTAGTTAATTTGGTCCTTGAGGATGTCATGGTCATCTGCTTCCCCAGCTGTTAAGTTCTGGAGAAGTCATCCTCTCATAATACCAGTTTTCATTTTGAGGAGTTTAGTACACATCTTTTGTTATTCTGGTCTGGAGACAGTAACTCTTTCTCTCTCTCTCTCTCTCTCTCTCTCTCTCTCTCTCTCTCTCTCTCTCTCCCTTTGTATTTTTGTCTGTTTGAGACAGGGTCTTACCTATGCAATTCAGGCTGGACTTCAACTTCTAGGTTGGCCTCGAACTGGCAGTGATCCTTCTATCTCAGCCGCCTGACTGTTGGGATTACAGGCATGCCCTATCACACCCAGCAGTACCTTTTGATTAAAATCATATTCATCGGAATTTAAAATGGGATTCAAAGTGTAATTTTTTTTTTTTTTTTTTTTTTTTTTTTTTGAGACAGGGTCTCGCTATGCAGTTCAGGCTGGCTTTGAGCTCTTTTTTTTTTTTTAAGTTCTTTTTTTTAAAAAAATAATTTTTTATTTTATTTATTTATTTATTTTTCTTGTTTCAGAACCTTTGTTTGTTTATTCACTCATTTTTATGGCCGGCTCAGCCCGCCCAGAGGGCAGGGCCGGCCCTGAGCTCATTTTTGTAGCCCAAGCTGGTCTCGAACTCACATAGATCTTCCTGCCTCAGCCTCCCAAGTGCCGGGATTACAGGCGTGCGCCACCATGGCCAGCTCAAAGTGTAATATTCTTGATTAGTCTGTATCTTGATATAGGAGGTATCTTGTTGCAATTTCTTCATCTGCACTGACAGATTTACCATGTGGCATTACATGGTGACAAGCACAGTGACCCTTATGCCAGTAAACCAACTAGTTTATCTAAAGGGAGACATTTCTCTGGATTTTCAGGTTTTTTCCTTTATGTTTTTCCTTTCTTCCTTTCTACTTAAATTTTTCCCTTCAATTCTGATAGAGCTTGATCTGATTACTTCAAAGGTTAACTTCTTGAAGAAAATAGCCTTGTTACTACTCTGTTTACCGAAGGTTTAGGGAGTGGAGGTGGGCTACGGTATAGCTGTCCCCAAGCAGGCACTTGGATGAGGGCAGGGACCTTGCTCGGTTCTAAACCTGGATGGACTCTGTGAGAATGGGGAGAAATGGAATGGAATTTCTCTGTTCCCTGACAATCTTTTGTGTTTAATTGCATTTGCAATGAATGTGGTATTAATTTTGGAAAATATATCTTAGCACTAGTGTGTCTTTCATCCTTGGATTTGAGTATAATTTCCTCATGCTACTTTTATTTTCTCTGCAGTACTGTGGATTGAACCCAGTGAGGTATTATACACACACACACACACACACACACACACACACACATATGTTTAATTTTAGTTTTGTTCTTTTTTTTTTTTTTATAACCTTTATTTGCTTATTCACTCATTTTTATGGCTGGCTCAGCCCTCGCCCTGACGGCAGGGCTGGCGCAGCATGTGGTGCCGGGGATCGAACCGCGGTCCCTGAAGCCGCCCAAGCTTTCCCAAGCAGGCGCTTTAGACCACTGAGCCATCCCGCTGGGCCCCAGTTTTGTTCTTTTGATATGGAGTTTCATTATACTCAGCATGCCTGGGAATCTGGGGCCAGCAGGGCCTATGGTACTGGGGAACCCAGGTCCTTGTGCTAGTGAGGCAGGTGAATAGACTCTACCAAGCTATCTCCCCAGCCTCCCATTCAACTATATTCCCAGCCCTCCTCATTTCTTATTCTGAGACAAAGTCTCACTAAGTTGCCAAAGCTGGACTAAAACTTGCTATCCTCCTGCCTCTGCCTCTGGAATAGCTGGGCTTGATGGTGTACATCATCACACCCAGCCCTCCCGGGCACAAGCCCCTTTCTTGCCCCTCCCCAACAGGGCTTGGAATTCACTATGTAGCCCAGCCTGACATCAAATTTGTGATAATCCTCCTGCCTTAGCCTCCTTAGTGCTGGAATTACAGGAGTGTACCACCACTCCCAGCTTTACTTATTTATCATTGGAATATTATTATTTTAATGCTATTGATTCTATTTATTTAATGCATTTAGGACAGGGGATACAGGGTCTACAGGGTCTCACTATGTAGATTGAATTTGTAGTGATTTTCCTGTTTTCAGCCTTCTAAAGTGCTGGGATTATAGGCCCACACCACTACACCCAGTCTTAATCACTCTCTCAGTGCGCAGCAGAGTTGGGGCTGGCATGGCCCCCTGGGGATTGAACCTGGCCACTGCAGTCTGCCAAAGCAGGCACTTTGGTCTGCTGAGCTAACAGGCTGGCCCTTATTGATTTTTTAAAAATAATGTGTTTCTATTGCCATGTTTGTAGTGGCTTTTTATCACAGTAAGAACATTCTGCAGGCTGGTGCCCTCCCCAGCCCTGCCTCTCGGTTTAAGTCTTCATGTAGGGGAGCCTTGGGGACCATTTGGCCATTTGGGGCTTGATGGAACATGGATGCAGGTTAAAGCTGCTACGCAGAAGACTTGAGATGTGGAAGCATTTTTTTTTTTTTTTTAATGTTAGGCTAGGATTTGACTACTTTGTTGAATTCAGTTTTAGTTATTTTGGAAGAGCTTCATAGATACTGCTCACTTTTCTAGCTAAATATTGGCCTCAAACACTACTGTTCAAGCTGGGTGTAGGGGAGGATCATTGTGAGTTCGAGGCCAGCCTGGGCTACAAAGCGAGTTCAAGGCCAGCTTGAACTGCATAGTGACACCCTGTCTCAAAAAGACAGAAAAAGAAATCACTGATTAGTCTTTCCAATCTTTCACTCTCTCCCTTGGGCTGGGAGTTCCAATGCAATATTGAATGACAGTGATGCAAATAGTAGTTCTTTTCTTACTCTAGACTTTAAAAAAATTTTTTTTTTCTTGTTTCAGAATTTTTGTTTGTTTGTTTACTTATTTTTATGGCTGGCTCAGCCTGCCCTGAGGGCAGCTGCCCTGAGGGCAGCATGTGGTGCCGGGGATCGAACCACAGTCCCTGCAGCCGCCTGCAGGTGCTTTAGACCACTGAGCCATCCTGCCAGGCCCCTTACTCTAGACTTTTTTTTTTCTTACTCTAGACTTTTAAAGGAGTAGTCCTAGTGCAAGGGTCTGAGTTCAATCCCCAGTTCTGCAAAAGAAAAAAAAAAAAAAAAAGGAGTAGCCCTAAATATTATTAAGTGTGATATTTTCAGTAGGTTTCTATAAGTCCTTAATCTCATTTATTATGTTGAGCCAGGAGGCTCAACTAGCTAATCGTTAAGAGTTGGAAAGATGTTGAATTCTGTCAAATGTTTTTATACATTTATTCATGTGATCTGATAAGTTTTCTGGTATTATTATTAATTATTAATTTTTGAGACATGGTCTTGCTATGTAGTTTAGGCTGATGTTTAACCCAGTATGTAGCCCAGGCTGACCTGGAACTCAGGGTTCTTCCTGCCTCAGCCCCTTGCTTGCTAGGGTTACAGGTATATGCCATCATGCCTGGCTGGTTTTCTGCTTTTAACTTGTTAATGTGTGACATATATATATATATATATATATATATATATATATATATATATATATATAATTTTTGTGTATTTAGTACAGGGTCTACAAAGTCTCTCTACACAGATCGGACTCATAGTGATCCTCTGGGATGACAGGTATGTGCCACCATGCCCAGTCTCAGTGGCAGTCTCAATGCGCCCTGGAGGTGGGGCCAGCATGCCGAAGATTGAATCTGGGTCCCTGCTCCTGCCTAAGCAGGTGCTTTAGTCCCCTGAGCTATCTGGCCTACCTATTAATTTGTTAATGTGAAACTATCTTCACTCTCACTTTCACCAGCACTAGATTTTATTTTATTTTATTTATTTTTAAACAATTTTTAATTTTATTTATTATTTTTATTCTTTTTTGTCTTTTTGAGACAGGGACTCGCTGTGCAGTTGAGGCTGGCCTTGAGCTCACTTTTGTAGCCCAGGCTGGTCTTGAACTCGCACTGATCCTCCTGCCTCAGCCTCCCGAGTGCTGGGATTACAGGCGTGAGCCACCACGCCCGGCTTTATTTTTATTCTTGTTTCAGAACCTTTGTTTGTTTATTCACTCATTTTTATGGCCGGCTCAGCCCGACCCCCAGAGGGCAGGGCTGGCGCAGCATGTGGTGCCGGGGATTGAACCGTGGTCCCTGAAGCCACCCAAGCTTTCCCAAGCAGGCACTTTAGACCACTGAGCCATCCTGCCAGGCCCATAGATTTTATTTTATTTTTTAAATTCATTTTTTTGGGGCTCAGCCCCAGGGGGGGCTGAGCTGGTATGGCATGTGGTACCTGGGGTTGAACCATAGTCCCTGTCATTTACCTAAGCTTGCTTAAGCTAAGCAGGTGCTTTAGACAGCTGAGCTATCTCACCGGACTTATTTATTTATTTATTTATTTACTTACTTACTTATTTATTGAGACAAGGTCTCACTATACAGTTTGGGCTGGCCTTGTGTTCACTTTTGTAGCCGCCAGGCTGGTCTTGAACTTGTAGAGATCCTCCTCGCTCAACCTCCTGAGAGCTGGGATTACTGGGGTGCACCACCATACCTGGTTCCAGCATACATGGTGGGTTCCTGCATGTGGATGAGACAGACGGCATGGTCCAGGATCCAGGGCAGAGACCACAGGCATGTGGGGCCAGGGATTGAACTTTGGTCCTTGTGCTTTATGCCTCTAGCTATCTCTCCAGCCCCCAGATTTTATTTTTTACATGTAAGACATTGAACCCAGGGCCTTTGCACTGATCCATATCCTGAGACCCTTTTTATTCTTTATTCCAAGACAGGGTCTTACTACAGTGCTGAGTTTTCCAGACTGGGTTCAAACTTGCAATCCTCCTGCCTCAGCCTCTCAGGGCCTTGGGATTATAGGGATACACCAATCATAGTTGGCTCAGATTTGAGTTAATATTTAATAATTTGTGGTGTTTTGATTTTTTTTTTTTTTTAGCACCAGAAATCGAACTCAAGACCTTATGTTTTCCAGTCAGGAAACAGAGTTGTCGATGAGCCATATCACAGCGCCTGTGTTTGTTTTAATAAATGATTTTGCTCTGTAGTTTTCTTTATCATGTTGGTTGCCCACTTGAGGCACTGGGGCAGTGCAGCCTTTGCTCCAAGAGTTGGAGCTTCTGAATTTAATTAATTAATTAATTAATCAATATTTTTTGTGGTACTGGAGATTGAACTCAGGACATTGTGCTTGCCAGGCAAGTGCTTATTCTACTGAGCTCTCTACCTGGCCCCTGCCTGCTCCAAGAGTTGGAGAACTATGTATTTTTTCCTGTCATCTGGAGTCACTGTGAAATGTTGGAGCTATGTGTTTTGTCCATTTGGTAGAAATTGACTGTAAGATTGCCCAGGGTGGTGCATCCCCCCCACCCCACAGCTTTTTGAGATAGGGTCTTGCTATGAGCTCAGGCTGGCTGCTCACTTTTGTAGTCCATGCTGGTCTTGAACTTGTAACCACCCTCCTGCCTCAGCCTACAGAGTGTTGGGATTACAGGTGTGCACCACATCCAGCCCATCTCTCGTTTTTGTGTTTTCTGGTTGTTTCGGAGTACAGCATTATGTACTATGTATCATTTGGTAATGAGGATAAATGACTGTTGCTGGCTCTTTCTTTCTTTCTTTCTTTCTTTCTTTCTTTTTTTTTGAGACAGGGTCTCGCTATGCAGTTCAGGCTAGCCTTGAGCTCACTTTTGTAGCCCAGGCTGGTCTCGAACTCACTCCGATCCTCCTGCCTCAGCCTCCCGGGTGCTGGGATTACAGGCGTGAGCCACCACACCCGGCTTCTCTCTCTTTCTTTATTTCTTTTTCTTTCAGTACTGGTGACTGAACTCTGAATGCTCTACCACAAAGCTACATTTTAGCCCTATTTATTTTTATTTTGATCTCATTATTTTGAGAGCCTCTCAGGGTCTTGGGATTATAGGGATACACCAGGATCTTATTCAATTGCCCAGGCTGGCCTTGAACTTGTGATCCTCCTGCTTATCTCACTGAGTAGCTGGGATTACAGATGTATGCTGCTTGGTTTATGTAGTTACTATGCTGTGCTATGTCTTTTATTTATTTATTTTTTATTTAGTGAAGAACTCAGGACCTTGTGCTTGCCAGGCAAGCCCATATTCCGCTGAGCTGTCTCCCTGGCTACAATGTGTACTTAGTTTCTAAAGATTATTGTAAGACAACCTGAAATCAGTCCACCAGGAGGGACTTGAGAAGACAGGATTGTCGTTATAGAAGGTGACAGTTCCATGCATGTTAGGGTCCCAAAGACCTTTCAGTAGGACAAGATGTGGAGGTAGAACACTGATATCCATTATCCTGACCTTATTTAGGCCAGAGTTACTGTATGTCTTTTAACAAAAAAGTAAAAAAAAAAAAAAAAAAAAAAAAAGGCTGGGGAGATAGCTCAGCAGTCTAAGTGCCTGCTTGGTAGGTGGAAGGATCTGGGTTCGAGCCCTGGTACTGCATGCTGTGCTGGTTCCTGAACCCTGAGTGCCAGTGCTACAATCCCAGAGCTAGAAGCCTGAGATGGGAGGATCACTATGAGTCCAAGCTGTATAGTAAGACCTTGGACCAACTAAATAAATTTTTAAAAATTGAAAAAGAAAGCATATATAGAATAATGATATAAAGAAAGAAAAATTTTAACAATAAACAAAAATGCACACTACAGGGGAACAAAGATAAGAAATAATAGCTGGATACGCTGGCACACTGACGCAGGAGAATGTCAAGGCTGAGCCCAGCCTGGGTAGCTGGGTGACTTAGCAAGACACTGTCTCAAAATTTAACTAACTAAATAAAAAGAGCCTGGGTGATAGTGTGAAGGCCCAGGACGGCTCAATGTCCAGCAAAGGAGAGAGAGAGAGAGGTGAGAGAGAGAGAGAGAGAGAGAGAGAGAGAGAGAGAGAGAGAGAGGAGAGAGGAGAGAGGCAAGGAGAGGGAGAGAGAGAGAGGGAGGCAGGGAGAGAGAGAGGGAGGCAGGGAGAGAGTGAAGGAGAGAGGAGAGAGATTGAGGAAAAATGAATATTTTTTGTAGAGTTGTACAGTATGCTTGCATTTTATGCTAAGTGTTATGAATCAAAAAGTTAAAACTTAGCCGGGCGTGGTGGCTCACGCCTGTAATCCCAGCACTCGGGAGGCTGAGGCAGGAGGATTGGTTCGAGTTCGAGACCAGCCTAGGCTACAAAAGTGAGCTTAAG
>PVJA010027754.1:0-28243 GCA_004027025.1 Myocastor coypus | reverse complement strand
TTCACTCATTTTTATGGCCAGCTCAGCCCGCCCCGAGGGCAGGGCTGGCGCAGCATGTGGTGCCGGGGATCAAACCGAGGTTCCTGAAGCCGCCCAAGCTTTCCCAAGCAGGCACTTTAGACCACTGAGCCATCCTGCCGGGCCCTGCAGCTCAACTTTGTAATGATCCTCCTGTTTTCAGCCTCCTCAGTGCTGGGATTACACACATGCACCACCATGCCTGGTCTCAGTTGCCAGCTCAGCATACCCGGGGTTGGGGCCAGGGCTGGTGCAGCATGTAGCGCCAGAAATTGAACCCTTGTCCCTGTGCTTGCCTGAGCAAGTGCTTAGTCTACTGAGCTATCTTGCCAGCACTCTTGATGATCTTTGAACTCAAAGAAATCGTCTTGCTTCAGCCTCCTGAATGCTGGAATAACAGGCAAGCGCTATCTTACCCTGGTTATGAGAATTCCTGAAAATAGACAGAGACAGTTGTTGAGCACCATAGTGTGAATACAGTAAGAAGGGATGAATTCGTGTCTTGGATGGGTGGATGGGTAGGCGGATAGACAGGCAGATGGGGTGGCTGGCCAGATGCATGAGTGAGTGCAGTTGTGTGTGAAGTAGACCTCAACAGACTTTCCCACAAGCTCAGCCCTGCAGTGGCACGTGAGGACCCAAGCAAGCTGTGACATGGGCAGCAGTGACTCTCTGTGCTCCTGGCAGAGTGGACCCAAGTGACCATCCTGACCCCTGCTGCCAGTCCCTGAAGGAGGAGGGGACACTACCACCACCCATGAGTGAGGGTGTTGGAGGGCTGGGATGGGGAGTAGGGCAGGCCAGGACATGCTGCTGGCTCCCAGGGGCTGCGGCGACAGTCATCAGGGGCCTGCCCAAGAGACAAAGCACAGGCGAGAGCAAGGGGGGGGTTTGTGTGTTCTACTTTTTCTGTGCTGGAAGTAGAACCCAAGGCCTTCACTCTGAGCTCCCGCCCTAGCACTTTTTATTTATTTGGAAACAGGGACTCAGTGAGTTGTTAAATTCTCCAGGCAGGGCTGGAACTCGGGATCCTCCTGCCTCAGTTTGCAGAGCCTTGGGATGACTGGCATGCACCCCTACCAGGCCTGGCCTCATATGTAGAGAGACTGTGTCCCTGAGTCCATGGTGGGCAGTGCCTGTTGTGGGATGCACTCTTGGGGGTCCAAGGCACCCTTGAATCAGGGAGTCTCAGCCAGCAGTGACCCTGCCCCAGGGGACACTGGGTGATGTCTGGGGGCATTCGTGGCTATTGTAGTGAGGGTGAGGGGAATTATAGTGTAGGTGGGTAGAGGGCAGGGACACTGCTTAGCATCCTAAGGTGTCCAGGGCACAACCCCCAGAGGATGACCCAGCCCACAGTGCCCATAGTGGGGAATAAGATACCCTGCTCTAGGAGGAAACATCAAGAATGTTTTTCTTTTTTTAATTTTGAAATTGGGGTTCGAACTTAGGACCTCACACTTGCCAGGCAGGCACTTGTGCCTCTGAGCTGTCTCCCCGGCCCCCATCAGGAATGTTTTGGAATGCAAGGTATCATGATGCAGAGGCAGAAAGAGCTCAAGTTTAAGCCCAGCCTTGGCAAGTTAGCAAGATTCCTGAAATATAAAAAAGTTTAGCCCAGGAAGATAGCTCTGTGGCATAGTGCCTGCCTGGCAAGTGCAAGGTTGTGAGTTCAAACCCTGGTTCCGGGGCCCGGCAGGATGGCTCAGTGGTCTAAAGCCCCTGCTTGGGAAAGCTTGAGTGGCTTAGGGACCGCGGTTTGATCCCCGGCACCACATGCTGCACCGGCCCTGCCTTTGGGGCGGGCTGAGCCAGCCATGAAATGAGTGAATAAACAAATAAAGGTTCTGAAACAAGAAAAAAAAAAAAAAAAAAAAAAAAAAAAAAAAAAAAAAAAAAAAAAAAAAAAAAAAAAAAAAAAAGGCCCGAAAAAAAAAAAAAAAAAAAAAAAAAAATCTAACAAAAAAGTTTAGGGATGTACCTCAGGGGTGAATGCCTATCAAGCCCTGGAACTCACTGCCTGCTCTTCAATAATAATAAAGGCAGTAGTGGGGTGCACGCTTATAACCCCATCACTCTGAAAGCTGAGGCAGGGAGATTATCCTGAGTTTGAGGTCATCCTGGGCTACATAGTGAGTTCAAGGCCAGCCTGGACTATGTAGCGAGACCCTGTGTACAAAACATCAAACAAAAAAAGCTGGGAGAGGACATATGGGTCACTCCCCATTGTTCCCTGCCGGGTGACATCTTACACAGCAGTACTCACTGAAGCAGCCAACCAGGGCAGTGCCAACCCTAGTCAAGAAAGGCTGTCTTGGGTGACAGGCTCACCCCCATCTCCATGCAGACGTGGGAAGCCTGCATTTTACTAGTCTAGGATTCTTGTTGGGCTTGCCCTCGTGACCCTAAGGCCACTGCCTTCTGTTCCTCCCCTCCACTCTGTAATACTGAGGGGACAGAAGGCAGATGCACTGAGAGGAACCAGCCTTGCTTGCCTCTGGGACCTTGCGCCCTCTAGGGACTGGGAGTTGAAGCACAGGAGCCACAGGGCTCAACTCAGGGTGCTGGACCCATGGCTGGGTAGCTTTGCGAAGGACCAGTTGTCCTCAAAGCTGCTTACCATGTCAGCCCCAAAGCTGTGGCACTGTATGCTGAAGGGGCCCTGAGACTGCTACCGTATCCCCTTGTTTTTCTTTTTTTTGTTGTTTTGTTTTGTTTTTTGGTGACTGGTTTGGCCTTCCCTGGGGCAGGGCTGACACAGCATGTGGTGCTGGGGATCAAACCGTGGACCCTGTGTTTGCCTAAGCTTGCCTAAATTTGCCTAAGCAGGAGCTTTAGACCGCTGAGCTATCTTTCCGGCCCTCCCCTTGTTTTTCTTTCTTTTTTTTTTTTCTTGTTTCAGAACTTTTGTTTATTTATTTTTATGGCCGGCTCAGCCTGCTCTGAGGGCAGGGCTGGTGCAGCATGTGGTGCCAGGGATCGAACTGGGGTTCCTGCAGCCACCTAAGCTTTCCTAAGCAGGCGCTTTAGACCACCAAGCCATCCTGCCAGGCCCCCTCCCCTTGTTTTTCACAGGTCAAAATAGTAAAACAAAACAAAAACCATTTAAAAAGATCCAGGCAAGGTTATGCAGGCCAGTCATCCCAACATTCTGGGAGGATGAGGCAGGAGAACTGCTAATTGGAGCCCACTGTGAGCAATGGAGTGACTTAAGAGTTTATCTCAGGGCTGGCAAGGTAGCTCAGCAGTCTAAAGCAACTGCTCAGGCAAGCACAGGGACCAAGGTTCAATTGCTGGCACTCCGTGCCACGCCAGTCCCACTCCTAGGGTGGGCTGAGCCAGCCACAAAAAAACAAATAGAGTCTATTTCAAAAATTAGAAAGGTCTGGGGAAGCAGTTCAGTAGCATACACTTGCCTAGTGTGCAGAAGGTCCTGGGTTCTATCCCCAGGACTGTGCGAAAAAATGGTTTAGGGTATATTTCTCCCATGTCAAGACACCAGAGCAGAACAGGGATAGGCTCTGCCCTCTTTTCTCTGAACTTTGGTTTTCCTAGGTAGGGTCTTGCTATGTGGTCCCGGCTGGCTTTGAACTCACTGTGCTACAACAAGCTGGCCTCCCTAACTTGCAGTGATCCTCTGGCTCCAGGCTCTAGAGTCCTGGGATTACAGACATGCACCTCTGAAGTGTTCTTTGTACTTAAACTATCTGCTTTCTTTTCTTTTTACTTATTTGGAGTTTTGCTTTCTTTTTTCTCTTTTTTTTTTTTTTTTTTGTGGGACCAGGGTTCGAGCTCACAACCTTGCACTTGCCCAGCAGGCACTTGTGCCTCGGAGCTATCTCCCCAGCCCCTCTTTTCTTTTTCTCTTCTTCCTTTTTAGACAGGGTCTCGCTATGCAGTTCAGGCTGGCCTTGAACTCACTTTTGTAGCCCAAGCTGATCTTGAACTTGAACCAATCCTCCTGCCTCAGCCTCCCAAGTGCTGGGATTACAGGCGTGCACCACCACGACCGGCTTTGCTTTCTTTTCATTTGGGGTTTTTTGCTTTTTTTCTTTTGGTTTCACTATGCAGTTCAGGCTGGCCTTGAGTTCACTTTTGTAGCTCAGGCTGGTCTGGAACTCACACCGATCCTCCTGCCTCAGCCTCCTGAGTGCTGGGATTACAGGCGTGCGTCACCACGTCCGGCTTTTTTTTTTTTTTTTTTTTTTTTTACCACCTGGGCTACACAGGGTGTTCAAGGCCAATATGGTGTACATCATGAGATCATGTCTCAAAAAACCAAATCAAGGGCCGGGTAGATGGCTCAGTGGCACAAGCACCTGCCTGGCAAGCACAACGTCCTAAGTTCAGTTCCTGGGACCAAAAAAAAAAGGCCATCCCACCCCCACCTCCACATGACCCCCTATACCGGCTGGGGACAGAACCAGGGCCTTTGCCTGAGCTTCCTCTCCAGCCATTTTTTTTTTTTTTTTTTTTTTTTTTTTTGTCTTTTTGAGACAGGGTCTTGCTATGCAGTTCAGGCTGGCCTTGAGCTTACTTTTGTAGCCCAGGCTGGTCTCGAACTCTCACCAATCCTCCTGCCTCAGCCTCCCAAGTGCTGGGATTACAGGCGTGCGCCACCACGCCCGGCTTCCAGCCATTTTTATTCTGAGACATGTTCTCACTTAAGTCAGTCCCTCAGGTGACTAGGACTTGGTAATCCTCCTACCTCAGGCTCCGAGAGTGCTGGGATTACTGGCATGTGCCATCATATCCTTTTTCCTAGGTGCCTTTATCCTAATCACCCCAACTTCCCAACTGGCTCCCTGAGCTTTAAATGCCACCCCTCAGGATTGTCCCTCATGAGAAATGCGAAAGACAGCCAGCAGCCCTGGTACCAAAATGAGTTTATTCGCATGTTTGTGGCAGGTTGGGAAAGGGTGTTCTGAGGTGCAAGACGGAGCGAGGCACTGGTGCGGGGACACCTGTGGCATCTCCCCCCAGGGCAGCCCCACAGCCTGCTGGGACATCAGCGTGGGGTGAGGGTTGGGAGGTGGTGGCACAGCCAGGCCACTGTGTGGGGCTGAGGCCTGGGGCTCTGAGCACTGCCTGGTGGCTTCTTGGAACAAGGCTGGGTCCCCAGAGTGCTCAGCTGTGCCACCACGTTAATTGCACTTGTTCAGCTGCAAGCATCCCAGGCATGAGAAATGACAGGATTATACGTAGTCGGGTACAGTGTAGGGACAGGGAAGAGCTGCTGGGGTCCAAGGCCACTGGTGACTCCCACAGGTGCAGTTGGGGAGGGTGTGGCTCCCTCTGAGCCCTGCCCTCACAGCCCCCAAAGGCCGAGACTTGGGTCTCAAAGGGAAGACTGGGCTCAGGTCTCTCGGTCTGGTGGGGGCTATGCAGACAGCAGTTATCTTGCTTTGCTTCATTTTTGTGGTTGTGGGGTGGATACCAGGGCCTCTGCACTGAGCACCGGCTCCAGCCCTTTGCTTTCTTTTGAGACAGGGTCTTACTAAGTCACTAAATTGCCCAGGCAAACTTATGATCTTCCTGCCTCAGCCTCCCAGAGTGCTGGGATGACAGGTGAGGGTCACCATGCCAGCTTATAACAAGGTACTCAGGCACCCAGGGTGCAATTCCTGGCAAGGGTGGATGAGTGAAATTGCCACAGGGGAATTAATTCCTGGGCCGCCTGTGATAAAGAGGGACAGCTCCAGGGACAGCAGGCTCTCACTTACTATTTAAAAACAAAACAAAAAACAACTTTTTTTTTTTTTTTTTTTTTTTTTGAGAAAGGGTCTGGTTAGGTTGCCCAGGCAGGTCTTGAACTCTGGGCAATTCTCCTGTGCCTCAGCATTCCAAGTGCTGGAATTACCAGTGTAGGCCACTAGGACCAGTTCTGAAGCACCTTTAAGAATATGTCAAGATGCTTATAAGTGAGGCTGTCCATAAATTAAATCTCTTACACATGAGGATGGCTTCAAAGGGGCAGGGGAGATAGCTCAGGGGCACAAATGCCTGCTGGGCAAATGCAAGGTCCTGAGTTCAATCACTAGTTCTGTGAAAGAAAGAAAGACAGACAGACAGACAGACAGACGGCTTCAAGCAATGGCTGAGGCAGGAGGATCACACTAGGCTCAGGGCCTGAGTCTAGAGATCAGAGGGCGGAGTGAGGTCAGTGTTCTGAGGCAGCTGAAGGAAGAAGGGTGGCAAGAGAGGGACACCCAGGTGACAAAGGTCCTGAGGGGTCCAGTAGTACCTCTTCAGAAATGGGCCAGGGGCTGGAGGGGGCTGGGAAGAGGAAAGGGAGCCAGGCTCTCTCCCAGGCAGTGGTGCAGGACACCAGGGGAAGGGACACTGCCTCCTGCACTGGGAGGGTGCTCACAGACACAGTTTCCTGGTCGTTGAGGATACTTGGGCCCAGAGTTCAAGTCCTGCCTTCACCTGGGCAGATGGGAGGTACGACTCTGGGAGATGACTTGGGGCCACGAAGGGAGAAATCCATGATCCTGGGCTTCTGAGGACCCTGCGCAGCCAGCTGGTGAGGGACAAGAAGTCCCCATGACACCCAACTGAAGGATCAAAGCCACCAGAGTCTCAAAGGTGCCCTCCTGTGAGTCTCTGAGGCTGACTGGGTCTTAGTGGCACATCCGAGCGGTCATTTCTTTCTGTTAAAAGTGAACAGGAAACAGACACAGACAGACACACAAGAGGCCATGCAATTAACATTCATGGGAAGTCAAATGAGTTCGAGGCCAACCTGGACTACACAGTGAGATCCTCTCAGAAACAACCTCTACCACAACAAATAGAAAGGCTGCTCCTCCCAACCCTGCTGGGGGTAGGGGCTGCTGGGCAACCAGATGCCCAGTCCACAACACCAGGGGTGGGGCCCAGCAGGATGGTTCAGTGGTCTAAAGCGCCTGCTTAGGAAAGCTCAGGTGGCTGCAGGGACCGCGGTTTGATCCCCGGCACCACATGTTGTGCCAGCCCTGCCCTCAGGGCAGGCTGAGCCAGCCATAAAAATAAATAAACAAACAAAAGTTCTGAAATAAGAAAAAAATGGGAGGCTGAGGCAGGAGGATCGCTGCGAGTTCGAGACCAGCCTGGGCTACAAAAGTGAGCTCAAAGCCAGCCTGAACTGCACAGTGAGACCCTGTCTCAAAAAGCCAAAAAAAAAAAAAAAGAAAAAAAAAATGCTGGCTATCAAAATAAATAAATAATAAACACAACACCAGGGGTGTCTGGGATGCCAGCATGGAAGTTGGCGGAAGCTCTGCCATCCCTGCTCCGGGTCCATCCTGGAATACAGGGACCTACACAGGTGGCACTGGTGAAGGGCACTGGTGATGGTGCTCAGTCCATGAGGAACTCCATGTGGGGTTGGGGGGAGAGCCCCAGGGTTCAGAGCCTTGGCCTTGTGGTGGCAGCAGGGTGGAGGGTGATGGCCACCATGAGTGCTAGTCCGCTGGGTGCCCACGTCCCCGTGACACGCACAGAGGGGGAGCACAGACTCTGGGGGCCTCAGGTCCCACCACTCCTATAAGTTCTTTCTTATTTTTAACACTGCACTGAGGGCTGCACCCAGGACCTTTGTACTGACTGCACTCCAACCTTTTTATTTTATTGTTTTGTGTTTTCTGAGATAGGGTCTCACTATGCAGTTCAGGCCGGCCTTGAGCTCACTTTTGTAGCCCAGGCTGGTCTCAAACTCGCACTGATCCTCCTGCCTCAGTCTCCTAAGTGCTGGGATTACAGGTGTGCACCACACCAGGCACCAACCTTTTTTATTTATTTTTTATTATTATTATTTTTTATTGTTTCAGAACTTTTGTTTATTTATTTTTATGGCTGGCTCAGCCTACCCTGAGGGCGCGGCTGGCACAGCATATGGTGCCGGGGATCGAACTGCAGTCCCTGTAGCTGCCTAAGCTTTCCTAAGCAGGTGCTTTAGACCACTGAGCCATCCTGCCAGGCCCCCTAACCTTTTTATTTTTATTTTTTATTTTTTTTATTTTTTTGTCTTTTTGAGACAGGGTCTCAGTATGCAGTTAAGGCTGGCCTTGAGCTCACTTTTGTAGCCCAGGCTGGTCTCGAACTCGCACCGATCCTCCTGCCTCAGCCTCCCAAGTGCTGGGATTACAGGCGTGCACCACCACGCCCAGCAACCTTTTTATTTTTTGAGAAAGGATCTCCCTAAATCAGTAGGTTGCCCAGGCTGGGCTCAAATTTGTGATCTTCCTGCCTCAGCCTCCCAGGTGTGTGCTTGGGGGCTTCTGAGCCTCTCTAAGTTCAGGGCTGTGCAGTGCAAAGGAAGCACTGCACCAAGCGGCTGCATTAAGGACTGGGCCTGTCCCTGAGGCTGCTCTGAGGAGGCCCCAGCTCCAGGTCATGTCCGTCACCTCCCTGCCACCACCTCCCTGCTCACCAGTGGCTCTAGCTCCTTGGTGTCAATAAGGCTGAACTCAGTGACGAAGTAGTAGAAGTGCTTGTAGCAGGTGTTCACATGCGCCTCAGAGCCCATCTGTGCGATGCGATCAAAGTGGTGGATGTAGACATGCACGAAGACGCGGAAGAGGCGTGACATGATCTTCCGCACGGCCTGTAGGAAGTTCTTGGGGAATGGCGTGCCTAGAGAGGGCAGAGGACAAGGGAGGGAGGACCATGGAGGCCAGGTTTGCCTCTGAACTGCAGGGGTGTGAGCTGACAAGGTCACACCTGCCATCCCTGCATTGGGGAGGCTGAGGCAGGAGGATCATGGGAGTTCAAGGCCAGCCTGAATTAAAAAAAAAAGATCCTAGGTCAAGGTCATACAGTCACATCCTAGTCACTGTTCCAGGCAGGTTTCCTCAAACCATCCTCCTGCCTACCTGGGAGTGCCCTACTATAGCTCCCTCAAGAACCTAAGCTGCCATCTCTATGCTACAGCGTTCTTTCCTGCTCGTCTGGGGTCTCCAAAGATGTCTGGGGCACTGACCAAGACTGTTACTGTAGGAGTTTGTGCACTGGGGTTGCTCAATCCAGTCAGTGTCTCTGGGCTGCCCTGTGTCCAGCGAGGACTGAAGCCAAGACCATGGGTGCAGCCAGGAGCTGAGACAGGGATGCAGGGTCTCCCAGGGATCATGGGAGGGAGCAGCCCCACTGCCTACATCTGGACTGCGGGCCCAGGAGGCCTGAGCTGCCCTTGGATCCCAGGACAAGGAAACAATACAGGTGTGCAGCTCAGAGGCACCAGTTTGGAGCCCTGCGCCCCAGGCCTGTGGAGACTCACACAGGGTCTCCCGTGAACGTGCACTCTAACCCCTTGGTGCAGGACAGACCAGGAGCACAGAGGCTCCAAGGTGCAGCCTGGTGCCCAGGTGTGGGAAGGTGTGACCAGCCTGAGGTTGTCTTTCTGTTTGTAGTGTGTGTGGTTTGCTATGCAGCCCATGCTGGCCTCAAACTTGTGATTTTCTTATGCCGGCCTCCAAGGCATGTACCACCACACCTGGCTGAATTACACACTTCTTTAAATGTATTTGGTATAGGGTCTCACTACACAGCTCGGACTCATAGATCCTCCAGGTTTTCAGTTTTCCCCCTAGGGCTGGGGTTATAGGCGGGCACCACCACACCTGGTCTCAGTGCTGGCTCAGAGCACCAAGGGGCAGGGCCAGCATAGCATATGGTGCCGGGGATTGAACCCCAGGCCCTGAGCTTGTTCTAAGCAAGCACTGAATTACAACTTCAAAAGGATGATGAAGCCAGGGACCGTGGCACATACCTATCATGGCAGTGCCTTCAGAGACTGAGACAGGAGGATCTAGAGTTCAAGCCCGGCCTGGGTAATTTACCAAGACCTTTTTCTCAAAATAGAAAACAAACAGGGCTAGTGATGTAGCTCAATGCAAAGTTTCTGGGTTCGATTCCCAGTATCCACAGAAATAAAGGGTAAGTATGTAAGAATGACACAACAAAGGAATTATGTATCAATAAAACCATTACTTAGAAAAAAAATAACAACCATTCCTTAGGAAAACAATATCGGCAAGATAGCTCAGCAGTCTAAAGTGCCTGCTTAGGCAACTACAGCGACCACAATTCAATCGCCAGTACCACATGCTGTTCTAGCCCCACCCGCAGGGCAGGCTGAGGAGACCATAACACATATATACATAAATAAAGTAAAAAAAAAAAGCAAAGCTAAAACTCATTTGGACCTTTCTGTTCCTGTTGTTGCTATTTTTGTCTTTTTGAGACAAAAAGTCTCAAAAAGTCTGGGCTGTCCTTGAGCTCTTGGGGACCCTCCTGCCTCAGCCTGTGTGTGGGCAGGACAGGCAAGAGAGCCCAGGGGCTGGGGAGATAGCTCTGTGGCACAAGTGCCTGCGTGGCAAGTGCAAGGTCGTGAGTTCAAACCCCGGTTCCGCAAAAAAAAAAAAAGAGTGAGAGCCTGGCCCAGTGTGCAAGAAGCCCACGGCCCCGGTGCCCGCCCGCGGCTCACCAACATTGGTGGGGAAGATGTCCTCGTTGTTGATCTGCACCTCCACCCAGTCCATAAGCAGGTCCATGTAGCGTGGGGCCGACAGTGCCGTGGGCTTGCGGAACCGGTGCTCATCCTGCCAGCGATACTCGTACTTGGGGCCGCCAGACATGATGGGGCAGGAGCGCTCGGTGCAGCCATCGCTCACCGTGCCGTAGATGAGGTTGAGGCGGTTGAAGAAGTCCACCACGTGCACGGCCACCCAGTCGTTGAGCTCCTCGCCCGGGGGCAGCTGCACAGCCTGTCGGAGGTCCAGCCCCGCATGCAGAGATGCCTGTGCCCGCTTGTGCAGCTCGAAGCGCTGGGTGCCTGGCTCGAACTTGCGCTTGGGCCGGAAGGTCTTGTCCTTGTGGAATACTTGTTTCAGGAATGGACTGGACATCTCGGCCCTGGGACTTGCAGAGCCGCTTCACAAGGGAGGTGAGTTGCCTGTGGGGCCTCGGCAAGGCTCTACCCTGCGCCCTGAAATTCATTGAGAGACAGGCACAATGTAGGACCTGCTCAGAGGGGGAAACGCCTCGCCTTTCTGCACTCCTTCCCGCTTTCCTCAGGCTGAGCTCCAGTCCTCCTGGTGGCCTCCCCAAGATACCTACCTCCTGACCCAGGAAAGCTCCAAGGTGGAGCTAATGTGGAAAGAGTCCTTAAGATGAGAAAAGGTTAAGGGTGTAGAGGTAAAGTTACCTTAGACCCCCTGGGTGGCACTACATCCAATGGCTAGTGTCCCTGAGAGAGACAGAGGGCTGTGATGGCACACACCTGTCATTCCAGTGCTCTGGGAGGCTGAGGCAAGAGGGCAACTTAGCCCAATAAAAGGGACAGGGACAAAGCTCAGTTCAATCTCTAGTAATGAAAACATAAACTAATAAAAATTTAGAAAAACACGGGCTGGGGAGATAGCTCCATGGCACAAGCGCCTGTTTGGCAAGTGCAAAGGGGCAAGTTTGAATCTCTTGAATCCCGGTCCCACCAAAAAAAATTAGAAAAGCAATTACAATATAGCTGAGTATTGTCAGTTCTGAAAGGAAAAACAAGGGGAGACAGAAGTCAGGCCTGGTGCCATCCTTGTAATCCTGTAAGTTTGAGGCCATCCTGGGATACATAGTGAGTTTAAGACTAGCCTAGAATATAACAATGAGATCCTACTAAAAAGAAAAAAAAGAAGATATGGTAGGGACGATGCTGATAGCCACACAAACACATCCATGTAAATACTGGAACGAGATGGCAGAAGTCAAGGAACAGCCAGGACTGCAGCCACCTCCTGACGCTGTGGATGTGGCCAGCGGCATATTCTTCCCATGCCCCCACTCACAGTCAGCCCTGCCCACATACTGATCTAGGAGTCCTGGAGCTCACAGATACAACATTCCTGTCCTTCCTGGGCTCTGCTCCCCATGACTGTGTCCAGACCCCCAGTAGCTGCACAAGGCTTGCAGGACTGCATGTGACATCATCTTAATTTAATCAAGTTGCAAAGGCCATGCTTCCAGCTGGGTGTGTGCCTGTCATCCCAGCACTTAGGAGGCGGAAGCAGGAGGAGCGCCTTGAGGTGTAACCTAGCTGGATCTCATACAAAACCCTGCCTTTCCAATAAAATAAAAAAAAAGAACAAGGGCCAGGATGGAGCTCAGCAGAGGCCCTGGGTTCCACCCCCAATGGGGGGTGGGAGTGAGCCTGAAGAGCGCACAGGAGATTGGGGGTGAAGCCAACATGTGGCCACCTGCTCTGGGCCTGTGCTCGGCTGCCACCTGCCCTTCTCAGCCCATAAGACACCCCTGGTCTAGCAAGGATGGGCTGATTCTGTTCCCAGTCAGGTAAGAAGAGACGTCTTTTGGGCTGTGTTGTGGGCCTGTGCCACTGGGAATCGCCTGTGTCATCACTGTCACTGCCAACAATGGTGTCTGGCGATGTGGCCCTGGCTCTGACTTATGAGGTCTGTGTCAGGTTAGGAGCACAGGGAGAGGAAGTGGCAGAGGTGGGGGACAAGAGGCCCAAGGACATGCCTGGGTTCCTGAGGGTGCTGGGCTGGGACCTAGACTCAAGGGGCTCCTGCTTAGAATAAACAAGCGCTTAGAAATATACAGTAGACACGATGGAGTGCCAGCACTTCTATGTTTCTTTTTGCTTAAATCTCTGGAGTCAATTTCTTTCATGACCAAGGAGTCTGACCTTGTGGCCCACCCCAGGGGACCACACCCCAGTGACGGCTGCAGTGTAACACCAAAACTGGTGACCCAGGACAACATAGAACAATTCACCAGGCCCCAGTAAGAGGCTGAGGCAGGAGGATCTAAGTTGGAGCTCAGACTAGGCAATTTAACAAGTTCCTGTTTCAAGTGTGACACAGCTCAGTGTCATGGCCCTGGATTCCACCCCACAGCACTGTGCAAAGGGGAGAGGGTGTATGTGTGTGTGTATTGGTGGGGGGAGCAGGCTGCCAGGGGACTGCATTCGCCCCAGGACTGGGAGGAGCAGTCCTGCCTCCCCTCCTAGAGGCCCCAAATCAGCTTCCTGCCCCTGGGACTAAGAGAATAAATGTTTTCCAGCCTCTGAGTCTAAGGATCTGTCCCCACATCAACAGGAAGCCCTGGGGAGCAGGAGCACCGAGGCCACTCAGAATGCACATAGCCTTGGCCTCAGAATGCACCGCAGGGTGGAGTGATGTGGCCTGTCCCTGCATTGTGTCACCCAGGTTGCCTTAGGGCTCTCGGTATTAGGACACAAACCTAGGACAGTGTGAACTGTCCCAGGGCAACTTAAGCGGTAGCGGTGACGCAGAGCCTGGGGCTGGGCAAAGAGGGTGAAGAAATTTCATGGGGCACTGCTGGTTTGCAAATTGAGCTGGGCCTTCAAAGCCCAGCATGGTGGCATGTGCCTGCTTGCCATCCCAGCACTTGAGAGGCTGAGGCAGGAGGGCTGTCATCATGAGATCAAGGTCAGCCCACGATGCACAGGGAGACCTCATAAATGGTTGGCAGCTATGTGATATGGTGCAGTCGCCAGGCAAAGGTGGCCGTCTCCCAAAGCTTGGAGAGGGTCACTGCTATAGCCAGGGGTCACCTGCGGGCATGGAGAGTGCATGTCACACCAGTGCAACTGCAGTGCTCACAAGGGAGTGCAGCCAGGACGGAGCCCAGCAGCGGGTCTGGGGCCACTCCGGGACTCATCATACCAGCACTTCCTGCCACCTGGCTTGGACAAGTGCTTCACCACTTCCTGGGGAAAGATGCCATCTTCACTTTGCAGATGGCTGCCCAGGGCCCAGGCTGTCCCCGGGCACCAGGACACTGGCAGCTATGCTCTCTGGGATGCCAATCGGTATCCCTGCCTGCCCCAGACCAGAGCTCTTTCACAGCTACTTGTGTCCCCAGGCATGGCCTGGTGTCCCCTGGGGCAGCATCTGTGGATAAGCCCCTCAGGGCTGGACAGGGACAGCTCTCTTTGTATCTTCACATTTAAAGCTACACAGCTGGTGGCTAGGCTGTGCTGCTGCAACCACCTGGAACCCCCACACACCCCAACGCTGAGGCTGGAACTCCACCATCCCATGCTGAAGCTAGTGTCCCCTCACCAGATGCCCTCCAGTGCTGGTTAGGTGGCCACGTCACCCCAGCCTCTGCACCTCAGAGGAGCCAGCTCTCAGCTGCTCCTCGTGTCAGAGGCAGATCCAGGGCTGGGTGGCCAGGGACACTAGGAGTTCAGTTCCTGTGACTGGCCACTGCTTGCAGTTGACTCCGTGACTACTGCCTACGGTCACTCACTGCCATCTATGGGGGGACAGGAAAATCCTGCATCTCCCAGGAAGGTCCTATCCAGAGCCCCATCCTGGTCTCTGAGCCACAGGTTCCTGTTACCCAGGACTGGGGGACAGCCTTGGGCTGACACTGGGTCTGCCCCTCAGCCTCTCAGCAGGGCACAGACAGCCCCCACCTGCTTCCTTCCTTTTTTTTTTTTCAGTTGTGGGGATTGAACCAGGGCCCCTGCACAGAGCTATATTCTCATCCCTTTTTTGGGGCCCTGACTTGCAGCCTCCTGCCTCGGCCTCTCAGTGTGGGATGACGCCACCCACCCTCTTGAGTTCCTCTTTCACCAAGTGCAAACTTCCCAGCACTCTCGGTAGACACAGCACGGAGAACATCCGAGCCCCTCCTACCCTCCATGCCCCTGCAGCTCTGACCTTTCGGGGCCTTTCCACTACAGTTCTGGGGGTTCCCTCCAACAATGTCGCCTAAACAGGGCAGGCAGGAATGGGGCTCGTGTTCCACCCCAGCAACCCTGGGCTCCACCAGGCTGGCTCGTGTCTTGGGCCTGTCTTTCTCTATAGCCCTTCATGATCGGCTACAGACTCGAACCCAGACTGTTCTAGAAAACAGGGTGGCAGACAGGCTGGCTGAGTCTCTGCCCATTTATGTCTCCTCGCAGAAAGTAGGAGAGCTAGGCATGGCAGTGCAGACCTCTAGACCAGAACTTTATGGACTGAAGAGGGTCTCAAGTTTGCGTCTAGCCTGGGCAATGTAATGACTTAGCAAGATGTTACCTCAGGGCCAGCGAGATGGCTCAGAGGTAAAGTTTAGGCAACCTCAGGGAACTAGGTTTGATCCTCAGCACCACATGCTGTGCCAGCCCCACCCCCAGGGTAGGCCGAGTTGGCCATAACACAAATAAATAAGTGAGGTTTTAAAAAATAAAACTAAGGGGCTGGGGAGATAGCTCCATGGTACAAATACCTGCCTGATTTTGAGTTCGAACCCAGGTTCCACAAGAAAGAAAGAAAGAAAGAAAGAAAGAAAGAGAGAGAGAGAGAGAAAGAGAAAGAGAGAAAGAAAGAAAGAAAGAAAGAAAGAAGCAAGCTATCTCAAAAAAAAAAAAAAATCAGAAAAGGGATAGAGATGTGACCTAGAGTAAAGAACCAAGGTTTGAGCCCCCTCCCAAAAGCAAGAAAGCTGGAGGATTTTTTTTTTTTAAAGTGAAAATAATGTTTTTTTAAAAAAACGTCTTGGATGGGCAGAGAGTCCTTATCAAAAGCCAACATGAGGGGCTTGGCGGGATGGCTCAGTGGCCTAAAGCACCTGCTTGGGAAAGCTTGGGCGGCTTCAGGGACCGCTGTTCGATCCCCGGCACCACATGCTGCGCCAGTCCTGCCCCGGGGGAGGGCTGAGCCGGCCATGAAAATGAGTGAATAAACAAACAAAGGTTCTAAAAGCCAACATGATTCTGTCAGAAATAAACACTTGAGCGACTGGGGAGATAGCTCAGCACTGTAAGTGCCTGCCTGACAAGCACAAGGACCTGGGTTTGATCCCTGATACTGCATGCCATGCCGGCTACAATAAATAAGTAAATAAATAAATGATTTTGAGCCGGGCGTGGTGGCTCACGCCTGTAATCCCAGCACTCGGGAGGCTGAGGCAGGAGGATCGGTGTGAGTTCGAAACCAGCCTGGGCTACAAAAGTGAGCTCAAGGCCAGCCTGAACTACATAGTGAGACCCTGTCTCAAAAAGACAAAAAAAAAAAAAAAAAAAGAAATAAACACTTGATACATGGCCAAGGCACAACTGGCCTCCCCAAGACAGGCTCCAGGCCGCAGCCTTCTTACCGTTGTCCCAAGTCCTGGTCACCGTTTCTGGGTCCTCTGTGATCTCTCAACAACTTCTTAAAACTGAACAACAGTTCTTGGTCCTCTGGATCTTGTAGATCCACAAGAGTCTGATGACACTGGAAACTTCTAGAAGATCAAAAGGTAAGATGACAAACTTCTCTGCCCCAGCACACTCCCTCTTTGTCCTTTTTTTTCTGAAAACAAAACACAGCCCAAGTGGTTCCTCTAAGCAAACAGCTGTCCTGACCCCTCCCAGGGCTGAGGTGCAGCAGCCCTCAGCCTAGTCACCCACTTCCTTCCGGAACCTTCCACATCCTGCTGCAGCAGTAGGCAGCCTGAGCGCAGAGATTGGCTCTCTAATGTTCTCGATCACTGCAACCCTGGCATCTAGCTTGGCAGTGGTAGACTGCTCCCAACCCTGAACTCTCCCTGTGAACAAAGTCTGCACCCCAGAGTTATCTCCTTAAACTAAGGGTGATGGGTACTTGCTCAAGGCCCTGGGTTCCAAACCTAGAACCAAGTAAATAAATAAGCAAATAAAAAAGCTGAAAAATTGGACAGACAGAAGAGGAAGGCAAAGACTTGGGGAAGATGGCCACATGCAGACAGAGGATTACAGCAATGGGTGTGGCCCAGGCTAGGCATCCCCCGCTACAGGGGAGGCTGAGACAGCATGATCCCAAGTTTGCCTGAGCAACTTAACGACTCAGTGAGACCTTGTTAAAAACAAAAAATGGGGGCCGGCGAAATAGCTCATCAGTTTAAAGCGCCTGCTTAGGCAAGCTTAGGCAACTGCAGGGACTGAGGTTCGATCCCAGCACTACATGCTGCACCAGCCCCATCCCCAGGGCAGGCTGAGCTGGCCATAATATTAAATAAATAAATAAATAAATAAATAAATAAATAAAGTTTAAAAACAAAAAAGACAAAACAAACAACAGCAAAAACAAACCCGAGTGTGGTGGCACACACGTGTAATTTTAGCACTCAGGAGGCTGAAAGAGGAAGACTGTTGGTATTCAGGGAAAGCCCAGGCTATATACTGAGATCCTGCCTCAAAAAGAGAAATAAAGGGGTGGGAGCACAGCTTAGTATTTTATGAATTCAGCCTCTAGAACTAAACACAGAAAAGGAAAAAGAATGTTGCAAATATCTAGGGTCTGTTCAGTGGCACCATTTTTTCTTTTTTTTTTTTTTTTTTCCTTTTTGAGACAGGGTCTTGCTATGCAGTTCAGGCTGGCCTTGAGCTCACTTTTGTAGCCCAGGCTGGTCTCAAACTCACACTGATCCTCCTGCCTCAGCCTCCCATGTGCTGGAATTACAGGTGTGCGCCACCATGCCCGGCTTCTTTTATTTATTTATTTATTTATTTTCCTTGTTTCAGAACTTTTGTTTGTTTGTTTGTTCATTTATTTATTTATTATGGCAAGCTCAGCCTGCCCTAAGGGCAGGGCTGGCATACCATGTGGTGCTGGGGATTGAACTGCAGTCCCTGCGGCCGCCTAAGCTTTCCTAAGCAGGCGCTTTAGACCACTGAGCCATCCTGCCCGGCCCCACCCAGCTTCTACTTCTTTAAAAAATGTATTTGGTCCAGGGCCCACTACACAGTTTGTGTCTCACAGTGATTCTCTTATTTTCAGCCTCCCCAGAGCTGAGATTACAGGCATGCACCACCACACCTGGTGCCTGGGACTGAACCTCAGTCCCTGCGCTTGCCTAAGCAGGTGCTTAGTTCATTGAGCTATCTTGCCGACCCATCAGTGGCATTGTTTTTTTGTTTTTGTTTTTGTTTGTTTTTTAATTTTATTTATTTTTTTCTTGTTTCAGAACTTTTGTTTGTTTGTTTATTTATTTATTTATTTATTTTTATGGCCGGCTCAGCCTGCCCTTGGGGCAGGGCTGGTGCACCACGTAGTGCAGGGGATCGAACTGTGGTCCCTGCAGCCGCCTAGGCTTTCCTAAGCAGGGGCTTTAGACCATTAAGCCATCCTGCCGGGCCCAGTGGCACTGTTTTTGAGGCAAGGTGTCAGCTGCTTCAGCCTCCCAAGTGAGGCGATGATAGGCATTAGGCACCACGCCAGGCCAGTTCCTAATATTTGCTCTCGGATGGGACTGCTGCACCTGGGAGCTTTTTGCTGTTATTAATGAGCTCGGTGACCTTTCACCAGATGGACTGCTTCCGGTTGGCCACTTGCCCAGCCTACAGAGCAGGAAACAGGCTGTTGGCCTTTCCTGAGCTCAGGTGTGTGAAGGTCTGAGGCGGTATGTTCATGCCTCAATCCTTAGATCTGAGTTTTTTTTGCGGGGAGGGGAGCTCAGGCTGCCTTAATGGCAGGGCTGGGGACTGAACCGCCATACCTGGTTCCTGACAGTAATTCCCACGCAGGTGCTTTAACCACTGAGCTAACCCAAAAGTCCTTAACCTTTAGATCTGCATCTGAAGCCTTTTCCACTAGACCAGGGTTCCAAGTGCTATACACACTGGGCCAGGCTTTCTCTGTGGGGCTTCCAGCGCACTACAGGTACTGAGCATTGTCCCAGGGAGCTCCCCTGGGTGACAGCAGCCAAGAACCCCGGTGGCAAACTGGATCTGGGTTAGCACTTCTAGGTTTTCCCAACAGCTCCCCCTATCCATACCAGGGACTCTCTGAAGGGGTTCTAGGGGCTCCCCCAGACTGGCTACCTGGCCCACATCCCTAGGGGTCAGGCCTAATGTCCCCAGCTTCCTGGGACTTTCCAAAACCCATATCCACAGGCTGGGCACAGGCACCAACCTGACACTCCTTTGGTTTGGTTCTGTGGTGCTGGGGAGGGACTCAGGGCCTTTGCACAGAGCTCCATCCCCAGCTGTTTTTATTTATTTCAAGGCAGAGTTTTGCTTAAACTCTATTCCTTTCTGTTTCTAAAAACAGAAAAGGAAAAGGAATGGTGTTCAGTGGCACTATTTTTTCTACTTTTTTTGTAGAAAGATACATTTCTACAAAAATGTATTTGGTTCAGGGCCTACTACACAGTTTGGACTCATAGAGATTCTCCTGTTTTCAGCCTCCCCAGAGCTGAGATTACAGGCATGCACCACCACACCTGGTGCCTGGGACCAAACCCTAGTCCCTGCGCTTGCCTAAGCAGGTGCTTAGTCCACTGAGCTATCTCACTGACCCATTAGTAGCACTGTTTTTGAGACAGGGTGTCACCTGCTTCACCCTCCCAAGTGCAGGGAGGGACACAGACACTGTGTCCTGAGGTTGGGCTCCCACTTTGGATCTCCCTACCTCAGCCTCACAATTCTGGGATGCCTGGTGTGCTGGGTGGGTGATCCTGCCTTGGCCTGCTCACTCCCTGGCCACTTCCTTTTCCTCCAAGCTGCACTGAGTGCTCTGCACAGTCCCTGCAGGAGCCTCTCTAACCCCTCCCCAGCCTGCCCTGCCCCCAGCTGGGGACCATGACCCTTGTCAGAGGACAGATAGCTTGGTTGTCAGCCCTTGTCAGAAAAGGACCCAGTCCTAGTGTCCAGAGACTCTGGAACCCAGTGCCAGAAGTAGATAACAATACTTTACTAACCTCACCCTATGAAAGAACAGGAGATTAAATGCAGCAATGTGTCTGACACAGTGGTGCATCTTGGTCATCCTTAATACACTTAGGAGGCTGAGGTGGGAGGGTCCAAAGTTCAGTTCCACCCTAGATCCTGACTCAAATGAAAATACAAAAGGCCTTCAGTGGGAAGGCCTTGGGTTCAATCCTCAGCACCACTAAAATAAACAAAACACCTGTGATATTTTAACAACAACAAAAATACCAGCTGAGCATGGTGTCGCACACCTATAATCCCAGCACTTGGGAGGCTGAGGCAGGAGGATCGGTGTGAGTTCGAGACCAGCCTCAGCTACAAAAGTAAGCTCAAGGCCAGCCTGAACTGCACAGTGAGACCCTGTCTCAAAAAGGCAACAAACAAACAAACAAACAAACACCAGCTCCAAATCAAACTGGAGATTTTAGAATAAGGTAAGCACAACCTGTGGGAGATCTGAGGTTAACCCTGGGCAGCAGGAACCCAGCTCCAGAAAGCAAGGCTGGCCCACCTGGGTCACGGGAGCAGCTGCTTCCTGTGCCCCTACTGAAACCACAGGCTATGGGACAGTGACAATCCTAGCTGGAGCCTGCCGGCCAGAAAAGACTGCTAGATGTGTAAGTGACTTAGGGCTGTGCAGCCTCAGGACCCACAAAGCGGGTGACAGATGCCAGTGGTGATGGTGCATGGTTGTAGTGCTAGCACTTGGGAGGCTGAGGCTGAAGGATCTCTGTGAGTTCTAGGTTCGCCTGAGCTGCGTGAGACCTTATCTCAAAAAAATCTGAAAGAAAAAAGCAACAACAGGCCTGGGTGTGGATGCACAGTGTTCATTCTGTGAAGTAATAAACTGCTCAACAGTATGGATAGTTCTGGTCATGGTGATGCACACTTGGGAGGCTGAGGCAGGAGGATCACTGAGTGTTCAAGACCTGCTTTGGGGGATGGGGCTGGGGAGATAGCTCCGAGGCACAAGTGCCTGCTGGGCAAGTGCAAGGTTGTGAGTTTGAACCCTGGTCCCACAAAAAAAAAAAAAAAAAAAAAAAAGACCTGCTTGGGCTACGAAGTGAGCTCAAGACTAGCCTGAGCTACATAGCAAGTCCATGTCTCAAAAAGAAAAAAGAATAAAGCAACATAGTGTTGTTAAAAAAAAAAGGGGGGGGCAGGATGGCTCAGTGGTCTAAAGTGCCTGTTTGGGGAAGCTTGGGCAGCTTCAGGGACCGTGGTTCGATCCCCGGCACCACATGCTGCGCCAGCCCTGCCCTTGGGGCGGGCTGAGCCGGCCATAAAAACGAGTGAATAAACAAAGATTCTGAAACAAGAAAAAAAAAAAGAAAAAAAACCTGTGGATACCAAGAGTGTTTTTGGGCCAGGGAGATAGCACCGTGGTACAAATGCCTGCCTGACAAGTGTAAGGTTGTGAGTTCAAACCCCATTCCCGCCAAAAAAAAAAAAAAAAAAAAAAAAAAAAAAAGTGTTTTGGTGGGGAAAGATTTCCTGGGGATGAAGCCAGAGCCTTCTTAGAGAGCTACATTCCAGCCCTTTTTATTTATTCTGAGCCAAGGTCTTGGTACATTGCCCAGGCTGGCCTAGAATTTGTAATCCTGCTGTCTCAGCCTCCGGGTGCTGGGATTACAGGCATGTACCACCCTGCTCCTGGCTAGCTTGGCAATCTTTTATTGGGGGGGAGGCAGGTGGGGCGGGACCAGGGTGGGTGGGTGGGAGGGCATTTTTATAATAAACAGACATTTAGTTTCCAGGTCTGAGCACGGAAGAAAAAGTCATTCTGTGAAAATCCAAAGGAGAATAGGGGCCGGGCGCAGCTCAGTCGCAGTGACCTGGCCCTGGGGTTGCAAACGACAAAAAGGAAGAGGAGGCGTCGGGGTGTGGTGGCTCTGAGAAAGAGGAAGCACATCCTCTTTGGGCTTGGAGTGCAGCCCTCGGCCTGAAGTGGGACTTGCCTTTTCTGGTTAAAGCATCTGAACCCCGGAATTCCAGGAAAGCGGGAACCACGCCCATCACCCAGGGTGGGGAAAACCCAGAACTTCCCACAACAAGGGGGCCGGCCTCGGGGGATTCTGCAGCCCTGACTGGCTTAGAGGGGACTTGCTCTATAGGGAACAGAAAGCAGAATTTTCGGAGGATCTGGGACCCGGGACTTTTTACACACGACACAGAGCAGTGCACTTTATTAAAATATGAAAACGTGACCAAGTTCAGAAACTGAGACGGAGGTTTTAAAAACCTCCAGATAGGGGCCGGGGGGATGGTTCTGCCGGGCTGGCAAGACAAGGAAGGTCCTGAGTTCAATCCCTGGCGCGCGCGCACACGCACACACACACACACACACACACACACACACACACCACAAAAAAAAAAATAAAACCCTTCTGAGAAACTAGCATAATGTCCTTCCCTGGGTCAGATTTCTAGCATCAAATACACAGACACGCACAAAGTAATACAATGAAAAAAAAAAAAAATCCAGCTCTTGCTTTTAGTGAAGGGAAGAGTTAGAATTCAACCCTCAGGGAGGCCGAGATAGGATTATAAATTCCACTTCTTCCAAGGCAATTTCCTGAGACCCTGTCCCCCCCCCCAAAAAAAAAAAAGGCTGGAGAGCTCGCTTGCTCACGGTTATGGGTTAATCCGCAGTGCCAAAAGAGGGAGAAGGATGAGGCGCCAGGTGTAGCTGGAGGTGGGTGCGATTTGGCTCCAGGAAAGAGGACACTGAGGGCAGGAGGGAGGAGAAGGGACAGTGACTCGTTGTAGCAGTCCTGGTCTCCTGTATGCTACGCTGACTGGTCGGTCAGTGAGTTCTAGTAACAGACTGAGCCAGGCAGGTTCAAGCAAGCTCCCCGGTCCCCAGCACCTCACCCACCCAGGTCTCTCACCTCCTCAAATCCTGAGCTGCTTTAGAAACCCCAAAAGAGAAGAGAGAAAAAAAAAAACGTGGCCCGAAAAGAAAGTGAATCTCCCAGAGCAAGAGGGGAGCAAGAGTCACAGGTTCAAACCGAGGCTAGAGGTGGGAAGGTCACTGATCGCACCCGGAGCGCAGAGGATGCGGGCTCCAGCCCTAGGGGCCTCATGCAACTGCTCTTCCGCAAAGCAGGGCTACTAACACCTCTGCTGGGCTGGACACTGCCCACCTCCCAAACAAGCAAAGGTCAGCAGATCTCTGTGGCAGACTCATGACATCCTAGCACTTGGGAGACTGAGGCAGGAGGATCACAAGTTCCAGCCCACAGAGTGAGTTCAAAGCCAGCCTAAACTACACAAGACCCTAGCTCAATAAACTGAAAAGAAAATTCGCATGGGCTCTTTCTGGGATCTGTTTTTTTTTTTTTTTTTTTTTTTTTTTTTTTTTTTTTTTTTTTTTTTTTTTTTTTTTTTTTTTTTTTTTTTTTTTTTTTTTTTTTTTTTTTTTTTTTTTTTTTTTTTTTTTTTTTTTTGTGACTCTACTTTGCAATCCTCCCTTTCCCTCTTTTTCTTTTTCTAAAGACAAGGTCTCGCTACGCAGTTCAGGTTGGCCTTGAGCTCACTTTGTACCCAGGATGGTCTCGAACTCACATTCTCCTGCCTTAGTCTCCTAAATGCTGGGATTAAAAACCCTAGCCGGCTCTCTTCAATGAACTACTAAGCAACCTCAAGCCTCAGGGCCAGCATGAGAGGCCCCAGGACGAGCATGTGGGACACAGGTTTCGTGGCCCCAGCTCCGAGAGGTGCTGAGGCAGGCCCGACCTGCTTGAGACCCGACTACACCTGCTGCCCACCTTCGTCCTCCCGCCACCCACCTTGTTGCCTCACGCCGTCGGCCGCCTTCGCCTGGGTCTCGAGATGCTCGCGCCAGCCACCGCCCGCGGAGGGACTTTACAAAGGCCACGCCTCGACCGCACCCGCGCGCCGGACCTACTTTCCTTAAAGGACCCGTGTCTGAAAGAAAGCGAGGCATCTAAGATAGCCCCAATAGGACGCGCAGATCCTGGAGCAAGGGCTGGGCCCACTAGGCCGCCCTCTCGTTGCCTAGCAACCATATAATTTGCTGATTTCCTATTAGTTCCTGGCTACCTGTAGGCGGAGCTTGTTTCTCTATTGTGGAGATTGGCGGGGCCTTGTTAGCGCAGGCGTAAAGTGATTTCTCTGAAGTGGAACCAAACTGGGGGTGGAGCCTTCTCTGTGAGTGACATCTCATGGGCGGGACCTCAGGGTTGATCCAGCGTTACCCGTTGCCCTTAGAGACAGTGGCCCGGCTGCATTTGCCCAGCAAGACAGAGGCCCAGGGCCCAGGGCCCGAGCGGACGCCGTTAGTTGGTGGGGATGGAGGAGCGTGGCGCGGGCTGCTACCGTTGGTTGTCTGGCGGCATGCGAGATTGGGCCATGGCACTACTTCTGTGCCTGGGGCTGACTGCCACACTCGCCCGGGGCTGCCTTCATTGCCATAATAATTTCTCTGAAAAGTTCTTCTTCTACCGCCACCACGTGAACCTCAAATCTTGGTGGGTGGGTGATATTCCCGTGTCGGGAGCTCTGCTCACTGATTGGAGCCAAGAAACGATGAGGGAGCTACATTTAGCCATCCCGGCGGAGATCAGTGAGCGTGGAACCCCAAGTGGGGAAGCCCCATGATCCAGCCGGACCCCAGCCTAGCTGGGCGCCTCACCTGCTTCCTCCTGCCCCTCCCATCCTCAGCCCGGGAGAATCTGGACCAGGTGGCAAGAACTGTGTACCGGAAGATGGACCAGTTGTACCAGGGGAAGATGTATTTCCCTGGTAAGGTGCGGGAAGCTGAGGCAGGGACCGCCTACCCTGCCACCCTTGTCAACCGAGCCTGACCTCCTCCTCCTGCCTCTGGCATCAGGATATTTCCCCAATGAACTGCGAGCCATCTTCCGCGAGCAGGTGCAACTCATCCAGAATGCCATCATCAAAAGTGAGCTGAGGAGGGGACGTTGTCCAGCGCCAGTTGAGGGTGTCAGGAACCCCAGAGTAGAACGATGGTGGGGACCAGGACTTAGAGCTGGCAGCTGCCCTTGGGCAGAGGGGGAAGGGACAGACCTCCCTGGCACTCAGCACCTGGCACCTGCCAAACGAATTTCGCTCCTCCACTCTGAAGTCCACCTTGGGGAGCCCCTTCCCTCTGGCCTGTGAAACACAAGTGTGCCCATGTAGCTGCAGGACAGACCATAAGACTGGGCAAAGCCAAGGCTGAGTCTTGTTCTGGTGAAAAGGCACCATATAGCCAGGTGTAGTGGTGTATGCCTGTCATCTCAGCACTGGGGAGGCTGAGGCAGGAGGATCACTGTTAGTTCAAGGGTAGCACCAGAATACAAAATGAGTTCAAGGTCAGAACTACTGAGAGAGGGCCCATGATATAGCCCAGTGGCACAACACTTGCCTAGCAAGTGTAGAGTCCTGAGTTCAATTCTCAGCATATGCATGGCATGTGCGCGCGCGCACACACACACACACACACACACACACACACACACACACTGTATAGTGAAACCCTGACTCAAAATGACCAAAACAAAAGATGCTATCCTTAGTTGGGCATGGTAGACACCAGTCACCTCAACATTCTAAAAGGCTGTGGCAGAAAGATAACTTGTTTGAGCCCATCCTGGAAAAATTAGTGTCTCAGCAATTTTTTGGGGGGGTGTATTTGGTACAGGATCTTACTATGTAGCTCAGACTCATAGTGATTTTCTTGTGTTCAGCCTCTCCAGTGCTGGGATTATAGGCATGCGCCATCGCGCCCAGTCTTAGTGGCCAGCTCAGTGTTCCCCAGTGTAGGGCTGATGACTGATGTAACATGTGGTGCTAGGGCTTGAACTCACTCAGGTCCCTGCACTTGCCTAAGTAAGTGCTTAGTCTGCTGAGCTATCTTTCCAGCCCTGGAAATTTCTTTTTTTGTCTTTTTGAGATAGGGTCTCACTATGCAGTTCAGGCTGGCCTTGAGCTCACTTTTGTAGCCCAGGCTGGTCTCAAACTTGCACCAATCCTCCTGCCTCAGCATCCCGAGTGCTGGGATTACAGGCGTGCACCACCACACCCGGCAGCCCTGGAGATTTCTTTTTCTTTTTTTTCTTCTTTATTTATTTATATTATAGCCAGTTCAGCCTGCCCTGGGGGTGGGGCTAGTGAAACTGTGGTGCTGGGGATGGAACCTTGTTCCCTGCAGTTGCCTAAGCAGGCGCTTTAGACCACTGAGCTATTTCACTGCCCCCCCTCGCAATTTCTAGACTGAAATAAAAACTGTATTTTGAGGATATAGCTCAATACAAAAGCCTGGGTTCTGTCAATATTTTGCACAAACAAACAAAAATGCTTCTCCTATACCCTGCAGGCCGCATCAACTGTCAGCGTCACTGTGGTGAGACCTGGTCCAGGCTGAGGGGTGGAGTAAGCAGTGGCAGTCTAGCCCTGAGGCCCCGGGGAGCCTGCTGCTGACCCTGATGTATTGCAGGGATCTTCCAGTATGAGACCATCTCCTGTCACAACTGTTCGGACTCGCACGTCGTGTGCTTCGGCTACAACTGCGAGTAGGACTCAGGCACCAGCCCTGCCTGCGCCGCAGGCTCTGGGTTCAGTGCTGGGCAGGGTAGGGCTTGGCCCAGTGGGCATTGCTACCTGCAACTTCTCTGTCCTCACAGGTCCTCGGCACAGTGGGAGAATGCTGTGCGGGGCCTTCTTGTTTACATGTGAGTTGGGGTCTTTGGGGAGTCCTATGGAGGGGACACTGACTGAGGCTCCTTTGTCCTGACTCCAAACCTGCTGTCATTGCAGATCTAATTGGCACAAGTAAGTTCCCACCTTCGGATTCAACAAAAGTTTTGTCAGGGGCAGTGTGCCTTTGTGTGAGTACCTCAGGCATCTGTAGTGTTAGAGGGGTGTCCCAGGGCCTGCAGAGGTACAGCGGGAAGGCAGGGACTCATCCTGTCCCCCAAGGAGAGGAGGCAGGCCCCAGTCCCTTCGTTCAGGGGTTCTGAGCTCAGCTGGAGGGGTACAGCATCTGGCTAGTGTGTCCATGAGAAAGACTAGTTTACCTGAGCCAGCTATGGTGGCACATACCTGTCATCCCAGAAGTCTAGGAGGCTGAGGCAGGTACCTTGCATGTTCAAGCTCAGTCTGAGCCATTTATCAACTTAGTGAGAGCCTGTCTTAAAGGGGCCAGGGCTGGAGATGTAGCTCGGCATGAAGGCTCTGGGTTCCAGCACTGGACAAAAAAAGCAGGTCTAGTTTATCTTGAGTTGATGAGAGAACTGTGGTCAAAGCCCCAGACGAGGAGCATAAGAGCCAGGGACACAGCCTAGACTCCAGAGCTGGGGATCTGACCTGAACCCCATGTATCTTCCAGACAGGACACCAGACTGAGGTAAGGCCTGGCTTTCTGAGGAGGGCAGTAGGGGGCTGGGAAAAGGGTGCTTTGGGGTCCCCTGGGTCAGTAGGAGCAGATGGATGGAGGTGTTGGGCCAGGCGAATACTGTGGAACGGGATCTCTATCTGCCTGGGACTGCTGGCCACTGTTCGGCCACCTCGCCCCTGTAACACCTACGTGGTCATCGCATGAGCAACTGTGCCCTCTTCCTCCTGCATCTCCTTGCCTGGGACACACAGAGCCACCCCAGCCTTGTGAGTGACCAGAGGGACATCACACAGAAGCAGGTGACCCTGGGTTGGGCTGCACCAAACCAGAGCTCCCAACCCACTGGCCATTGTGCCGCAGACCTCTTCATGCCCCAGGCTCCCGGGTCATGAGAGACAGTAGGGGACCCCACATGGTACTCTCTCAGGGATACAGGACCACACATCCCAGCTGGGTGGAGGCCCAGGGCCCCTCTGTGGAGACCAGCCAGGGGAGGAAAGCCTGAGGGCCGTGTGTGCCCCACAGCTTGATAGCACCAAGCATCTCATGTCTGGAGCCACAGCACCTGGCCAACCTGACCTTGGAGAATGCCTCGGAGTGTCTGACCCAGCACTGACACAAGCTGCGCTCCGGGGACCCGGACTCAGTGCCTCTGTCTCCAACCCCTAGAGGGACCAAGCTGGGCTGGGACAGGGGCAGGGCATGGATTTGTGTATAGCATTAGTCTCAGCAGGGCCACCAGGCCATTTATGATTAAAGTGCCTGACATTTCTCATGGACAGACAGTTCTTGTGCCACCAGAAGAAACTGGGATGGAACCAGGGTTCACCACTGAGCCATTCTTTTTTGAGACAGGATCTCATTAAATCGCCATTAAGTTGGTCTTGAATTTGTGAGCCTACCTCAGCTTCTCAGATAGCTAGGATGGCAGGCATGTGCCACCACATCCAGTGAAGAATTTTTTTTTTTAGTGATTACTAAGTCATCTTAATTTTTTTTATATTATTATTATTATTATTATTATTATTATTATTATTATTATTATTTTTTTTTTTTTTTTTTTTTTTTTTTTTTTTTTTTTTTTTTTTTTTTTTTTTTTTTTTTTTTTTTTTTTTTTTTTTTTTTTTTTTTTTTTTTTTTTTTTTTTTTTTTTTTTTTTTTTTTTTTTTTTTTTTTTTTTTTTTTTT
>PVJA010027753.1:0-28255 GCA_004027025.1 Myocastor coypus | reverse complement strand
GGCGGGGCGGGGCTGGGCTGGGCTACGCTGGGCTATGCTGGGCTGGGCTGGGCTGGGCTGGGCTGGGCTGGGCTGGGCCAGGCCAGTCAGGAAGCAGCCAGGCTGGGCTGATGGCACAAAGTCTTCCTCAACTCTTTTTATACACTTTTTGCGCTGAGTCACTTTGGGGTGGCCCGCCTGGCTCTAGGGTAGAACCAATCACATTCCAGGGCAGGCCCTCTGCATCCTGCAGGATGGGACCCCACATCCCAGAGCCAACTGAGCCCATCCAGCCATGCTTCCTCAAGTTGACACGTTGCATCAACTACTACTAACCTTATATCTTAAATTGATTCAAAACATTTCCCTTTCATGGTCATTTACACTTTGCAGAAGAGCCAGATGTCCCGTGGCCACATCAGGCAAATACCATAGATAAGGACCCACCCTAACGTTTATGACAGCTTGCCTTTCTGCTGCATGGCCTTTGGCACCAGTGTTCATCACACCATTTATCACATCTTGTGAAGACTCTCACACAAGAAGACTTCCAAAGCGGCTTCAGAAAGGGGCCAGAAGAATGGAATAAACTTTTTGAAGGAAAGGTCTGTACTTGGAGGAGGATTCATGACGCTACTTTTGCTTACCAAATGTATTTTTGTTTAAACAAGCATCGTATCTTTCAGCCACATCCCATCATTTACCTAGAATAGAGGTAGTTGTGGAGATTCCGCAGCATGGAGCAAACATCCCCCTGCTTATTTCTGCTGAAGGTGCCCTGGCTACATCATGTGATGCCAGATAGCATGACGGGAAAACATGCATTCAAGAATGAGACACCATGCAATGACACAGGATGCCAAAGAGGAAAGAGAGGCCTCTTTTTCTTTCAGTAGTTTGCTTTCAGAAGAACTAGAGTCTGACAATAACTAACCTACTTTCAGAAGAACTAGAGTCTGACAATAACTAACCTAATCTCTTCCAAGTGCCATCTTCAATGACCTAACCATCGCCTCCTGAGCTTCACTTGTTAAAGGCTTCATTGCCTGTAGGGTCTAACAAAAGACCACAAAGCCTCCAGCATCCGGGTCCTTTGGAAACACACTATGCACTCAAAATGCAATCTTTTTTCAAAGGGGTGGAGTTTTGACAAGTGCTAAAACCAAGAAGTGTTGACATTGAACAAGGATTTATAACTCAAATTCAGAAATTGTATTATATTTTGACTAACACATAGAGGAACATTCTCATCAAGGATTACAACTGGCAATTAGATCACCTTATTAGAAAGTTAAAAATGATAGTATGAAGGATACCACTATACACTTATTTCTTTTAATATTAATCTTGATATAGTCTGGTTTTTATATTATTATATTTATATATATTTATATTTATATATTTATATTATTAGAGTGATATTCTGAATAAAAATATAATTAAGTGGAACCTAAAACATTCTGTGTATCTAACTGAATTTAACTCAAGACATTTTTATTGTTGATTAATTTCAATGAATATAGTGGTAGCCCGCTACACAAATGCTTTTATTTGCAAACAATTTGGTTTGTGAAGAGAATTAGTTGGCAAAATTTTGTGTTTGTTTGTAAACTCTACCTTAGGTGATAAACATGACCTTGGCCATCTTTTCCATACAAACACAAGGGTGACCACATTTCCTAAAACTATTTTCTAAAACTGTAGAACAAATTAGGTTTGTGAACCAAGGCACCACTTTCATGTGCCTATTAATGACAGTTAAAGCGAGGTCAATTTTAGTTTATTACATAGTGTGAAGGACATTCTCAAGGTAAGTCTCCACAATGTCTAGCATATGATATCTAGCATACCTCCTCATAGTTTTATGTCTTCAACAGGCAAAATGACCAATAATAACCTCAAAAACAGACAAATGGATTGGGAAGAAATGGAGTCCTTACTACCAAAGGGTATTTAAGCTGTGTAATTAAATAAATGTAATTAAACTCAATACTAATTGTCTAGGAACATTACTGAAAAGTTTCCCACAAGAATAGAAGAGTAATGACAGTGACTTTAACATCTATCTGACCTATAACATTACTTGATCTTACACTTTCTATATATTGAAACTTGTACATTCTACTTTCTCTGGCTTTTACCTGCTATACAACAATAATGAGATTTTCACACAGTAGCCTTCTGGCCCCAATTTTTTCCTCAACTTTGGTGAATGCTTATTAAATGTTGCTCAGAGCAGATGTATGTATGTAGAGATGTACAGACCAAAAAATGTAACTCATAGCAACTGACAGGAAATGACATCATCTTCACTGGATAAATTAAACAAAAGAGGAGGTAAATAAATTATGGCACTAACCAAGAAAAACCACAAGATTTTAATTTTATTTTCTGCAAGTTGATCTATCTCATTCTTGTGTTGCCTAGCTAACTCCTCCTTCCCCACCACTGAACTTGTGAGTTAGAGGCATTTATTACTTCCTGCCTCAACAGTAACTTTATTGGCCTTCTATGAAGCCCCAAAACAGGAGTGTGGTCCAAATGAGACAATACACTAATAATGTTTTAGTATGTTGGCAACCTGATTTATTACTTTGTCCTTTGTTGCATTATTTTCCATACTTTATTTTTAAGCCAAGAAAACATTCTGGATAATTTTTTTTTTGTCTGTCTTTTTCAGTAGAGATCTTTTATTGTCTCATTAAAAATATCACAGATTGACCTTATAATCCATAAGCTTGTTTCCATGGCTGCTTTAACTATTGGACCTTATTCATTTGGCTGCTGGACCGATCCAAAATTTCCTGTTAGTCTTGTTATTGACTATTGTGACCTGCTGAATCAAAGTAGCTGAACTTGAAACAAGCTCAATGTCATTTTCTTCAGAGATGAGCTCATCTTTCTGGGCTTGAGCTACTAATCAAGCAACACCTGCCCTCATATGAACTTGGCAAATGTACTTTTCACCCAAGAAATTTCGGATTTTGCGAAGACACCCATTCTCCTGAATAATGATGTTGATGGGGAAGTGAGCCTACTCAGACCTCATCTTGTAACAGAAGCCCAGTGAGCCCCCCATGATCATGTTCTGTAGGTGGCTACAGATCATGCGGACAGTCACCAGCTCCTTTCTGTTTCCACAGCGCTTGTCAGCCCAGAGCCTCTTCTTTTTCTTCTCAAGGAGACTTGAGTTCCACATTGATGTGGTTGAAGTCCCTCCACAGGGCTCCTCCAGGGCCCTTCACAGTAACTGTGTGTCCTTTCAGCGTGATGTGGGCACTTTATGGATGTGGACAGTCTGAGAATGGTCTTCATTCTTGCGGGAGATGCCGCACAGAGATGTGCATAATTCTTAACTAAAATTTAAAACTTTATTTTTATAGCAGTGACTTTGCAGACAACTTTTTAAAAAACAAAATGTATTAGTACAGGGTCTGCAGGATCTCACTCACTACACAGATCGGGCTCACAGTGATCCTCCTGCTTTTAGCCTCCCAAGCTCTGGGACTGCAAGAAGCACCACCATGCTCAGCCTCAATTGCTGTCTCAGCATTTGTTTACTATTTTTCCTCTGTCCCGCCTTCTTCCTTTTCACCTAATTGCCTATTTTCTCTTTCAAGCCTCCTCAAATGCATTATGTTCTAAGTTTACATTTTCTAAGCACGATACACATGGTGCTACTCTGCCTTCAAGTTGTTGAGACACAGAAGTTCTGTATCATCTCTAATTGTTTTTTAGTATTTTGCATTCTCTTTAGATAATAAAGAATTTAAAAAGAAAATTTGTATCACAAGGCTTGAGAAGGTCAGTTTATGTCTATGCATATTCATCATGTATTCATCATGCTAAAGACACTAGACTGGACATGAAACACATGAAATTTCATAAACATCACTCATTTATAATCTGGAAGTAAGATAAACTTTTTAATACATGATGACTAGCTATGCAACGTAAAGACAAAAGAACAGAGAATAATTATTGACATCTAAAGCAACATGTCTATTTCTACTAGAAGCTGCATGAGATCATCAAAATAAAAACACAAAGGCAGTATTTAAATGTTTGGTGATGTATTAATGAAAGACTGCTAAAGGTTTTCTGAAAGCACCCAGCTGAGCTGCAATGGTTCTCCTTCAGAATATATATTAGTGGATAGAAGTAGTTCATTCAGTCTCAGTGAGGGGCCAGGACTTGCTAGGACTAGAGCAATATGGCTCAATTTCCAATTACTAGATGACTTTGCATCTTTTTTGAGTGGAGAAATTGCTGCAGCTACCTCCAAGTGTAAATCCCTGGGACCCGACGGTCACAGGACATCTCCAAGTGAGTTCTGCAGTGAATTCTCTTACATCACCCTCTCCTGCATGACATGCTCATATGTGCTTATCTGACCAGCACAACTTTGGTCAGTTGTATAAAATCTGATTGAAAGAATTTATGAAAAGAACTCTGAGCATCGATCATGAGTAGGCAAGATCCCCAGTGTACTAAATCACTATAGTACAGAAGGAATTTCAAAACACACTAAATGGCCTTATATATAACTATACTATACATAATTGTCTAGTATATATATATATATATATATATATATATATATATATATATATATCAGGGAATGTTACAACAGAATTTATTACAGCATATTTTAATGAACCTAATGCAAATTTATTACCTACCAATCCCATTTGAAGTAATCCACAATGAAAGTTAATTTCACGTTGAAAAAGCAAACCGTACATTTATAAAGTAATTCTTAGGGGAAAAAGTAGAGTCAACACAACCCCAAATTTTTTCTCAAAAAGAAAAAATTGAAGTTGAAGGTTTCCTTTTTTCTTGTTTGTCACAGAAATGTCAAGCATACTCTCTGACCAGTTAAAACTTCTGATTTGCAATCTAAAAATTGAACTGCTTCTGTAAAGGAATTTCATAGGAAGAAATTGTACCTTTGATAAGTATGTGCTTTATCGTGCATGTGTTCTGGAATGTGCGGTGTTTCTGAAGGCACAGGCATTTTTAACACGGACCTACTTGTACCGTTCAGCTTGCTACTTCCTGCCAACGCATCTCCATAGAGGAATCTGAGCTACGAGCTCTTTTCACTGCCGCTTCCAGCTGACAAGGCTCTCAATGTGCTCTATTCAGCAGCAGGATCTCAAAACCATGTCAACATCATGCTGTTCGGAGCTCGCCGGGACAGCGTCCACAGCACCAACCAAAGCCGCAGTGTGAGTGCAGCTCTCGGAGCTGCTAGGGCTGCCCAGTACACCTGCCTGCGCACAGCCACGAAGCCCCCTCATCTCCACAAGTGACTGGATGTGCTAATGTGACAGGCTGGTGCCTCCACACCATTTATCACAGGAGGCCAGGGCGCTCCGTTCTAAATACTCCAGGAACCAGCGCATAAGGGGCGGGGGTACCACTGGTGCCAGGGCTTTGGCACCAGCAAGGCAACAGACGAGGTCCCGTACCCACCAGAGAACTCTGTGATGTCAGAACAACAGCCAGGCCACCACCACTGACTGCATTTTGCTGGTGGCCAATATTTTCTCCTATGCTTTATCTGTCTTTTAAGCCCACCTATTACCATTCTCTTTTCCACCAGCAGATGACATTTGTCATGAAATGGTCTCAAAACACCCTAAAAACATTTTTTTAAAAATATCTAAACCAATACTCAGCCTGCTTTATTAGGAACACATAAATGTCAACAAATCAGGGCCAGCATCAGCATCAACTTAGGTTGGTGGAATATTTTGGTCTCTATTGTATTTAGGCCTCAAAATCCAAGAGACTGGAGTTGAACAGCTGACTGAATGATTTATTTTTGCTCTATTTTTATTGTGTGTTGTCACCTCTGTGAACTTTAGTATTTTCAGCTATTGAATGGAAACACACAAGCAAATGACATCATGTGTCCTTCTATTTCACGTGGTTGTAGTCAGTGAAATGGTTCTGAATGCGAAAATAGTGTTGGTATGTGAAACAGTCTAAGAGCTCAGTGTATGCATACTGACAGAGTTAACTAAGGTATTTATATGTCAGCAAACATAATATGTAATATTGGAAAAGAGGATCAAATAACGCACTTTTCATATAAGCACAAAAATCTATTTTAATTTTCTAAATTTCCGTCTCATACTTTCCATTTGAAAATGAATTTTCTATTGGAAATTTTGGAGCCATTATTTTTTGATATATCCTCAGGGCCTTCCTCATGACAGGAACAGCAGAGCTAAATCTAAATGACTTGTGATTTTGATCAAATATAACAGGGTCCTTTTTTTTAATATGTTTGACAAAAATATTTTGCAAAGAAGACACATCCTTTTTCATATTGGGTTAGAACTCTCTTAATATTATAAATTATTTTTAAAATACATATGAGGGACAGCAATTTGTATTTTAATATTCTCAGTCTAACAATGTAATGAAGATGGTTTAAAATTTTTATTCATTTTATAACAAAGCAGTATCAACTTTTGTTGAAGAAAGAAAGTATAATGATTTCTGAGAGGATTTTTTTTTTTTTTTTGCCTTCTGATAATTCTGAAGTTCTTTGGAGTAAGCAGTAATTGCTAGCTGAAACATTCAATTAATAATTAAGGATATCATTTGCAAAGCCAAGAAATAAGTGATGAATAAATGGTTGGCTTTGGACTGGTTTTGGTATCTTGCCAGATGAGATGTGAAACTGTAGACCTGAATTCCTGTTGAGATGTTGTGACCGTAGGAACCCACAGGACCACAGAGGCTGGGTACCAGCCATGAACTGAAATCCATTAAATAATTACATTTTCAACATAAAATGCCCACATTATTTCAACCAAATTTTGCTGTACTATTTTTGCCTTCCCTTTCCGTTTTCATTTCAGGTTTGATATGAAAATTAAATAGCTACTGATTTATACAGGGAGACTGGCACTATGACTTCAGTTTTAGGAAAAATAGTATCTGTGGTGTTTGTTGTGAAACTTACAAACAGACTGCAACGCTGAAATGTTGGATGATTATTGGAAAGTTCCAGTAAGAATAGGAACAAGAAACCCCTGAGCAAGTCACTGAGTTGGACTTTGAAAAATATTTCAATCCAAAATATTTGACACTGCAAAGAATCTTCTGTATAGTCTAGTCCAACACCAGCGAGCCTTGCTATAATGGGCTTAATAGTGAGGCTGGTAGGCCGTACAGACTTGGTTAAAATTACTCTTCTCTGTCATTAACAAGGAAAAACAGCCATGCATGATATGTACATGAATGGATATGGCTGAGTAACAGGGGATGTTCCTTGCACCCTAATGGATCACTTAAAATAAAATACGCCTTTGTAAATAAATTAGCTAACATGGTCTCTGTGGATGAGCCTTCCAGGTTATTATTTCTTTTCTTCAGGCAGAAAATTTTTCCTCAGCTCATTGTCTATTGTTAATGATATAATGCCATAGATGAAGTAGGTTACAAAGAAAATAACTTTTTCTTTCTCAGGGTTCTAACCTTCAGGAAAGGGCCCGTCGGGTGATTACAAGTCAGTTCAGGACATCAGCTGGCCAAGAACAGGGAGCCGGCATGCTTATGGGTGTCTGGTCCCCTTGTTTTTTCGCCTAAAGCCGAGAGTATTCAATCACTGGTTCCACTCTAATTATCTAACCCAAACTACTTCCTGCCTCCCTCTAAATACCACAGACAAATTAAGCATTATCATTCTTTTGCCCAAATTTGCAGACCCTCTTTTCTGATGAAATTGCAAACATTTCAAATCATTCACTTCCATCCTTGCTCCTGACTCTTACTGCAGAACTGGCTAACTGCAGCCAGCAGTGGTAATGTCACAGCACAGTATTGGCCCGTCTAGAAGTCCCCTTTAATCTCAGTCTCTGGCAAAAGTCTCATGGGTAAAACATAGACAGATTTTGTGCCAGAGAGCAATGCAGGCTAAGCCTCATGGACGAAACTGAACTGCACCTGACTCGAAAGAAGCTTAGCTTATATCACCTTATCTCAAGCCAAATCCACAGGCGGCTGGTGACAAGTGGATGCCCATATTCCAATGCCTCTTACTTTTGTACTGTTTGTTATGAAGCATTATTACACTAACGGCTGTCAGAGTAAAATGAGTATCAAGTTGTACACTGTTGCTATAACACAAATGGAAAATGTAGTCTAATTAGAATGGTATGTATTACATATATATTTGAAACGTCATAAATTATTGGATATTTATTGTAAGTACTTTTATGTATCAGTGAAGATAAATTTTCATTTCAAAATTCTAAAATATGTACAAATGCTTCAAGACTATGAGTGTAAAGGGGAAAAAATATGGAAAACTAGAAAATAATGACCCACTTTACATGCTAGTGACATAGTTGGCAAAATTGGCCCCTAAAGTAACCTAAAAATGGGAAGTATATGAAAATATCTGTATAATTAGCTCAAGGGAATTTGAAAAATATGAAGTGTAAGTCAGTCATTACTTTTGTTAAAGTTATACAACAAAATGATGAGGATGGAATAATGTTGGCTAATTTAGAAGGAAATTTAGAAGGAAAACAAAGAATTCATAACTTTCAGAATACGCAAATGTTCTTCATTAAATCAAATATATTTCATTTAAATATAGCCACCATGAAAATAGCAAATCCACGATGATTAACAGGAAGAAAAAAAAACCTACTTGAAGTTAATGATCCAATGAAGTCAACCTATTCAAACTTCTTGGAAATATTTAGGTAGGGTCTCATATACTTTTCTACTTATTATAAATTTCTTCAGCAATTAAATGTCTTCTTACATGGAAATATGTGTCCATAGTATATAACATTAATCAAAGAGTTATGTGTGAAAAACTAATTTGGAAGGTAACATTTATCAAAGGAATTTATTAATTTTTGAAAAATAGATATGGAACAAAATTATAGTCAACCAACTCTAGACACCAAATTATTTGAGATGCAAAAATAGTTTGGGTCTTAGCCGGGCGCGGTGGTGCATACCTGTAATCCCAGGACTTGGGAGGCTGAGGCAGGAGGATCAGTGCGAGTTTGACACCAGCCTGGGCTACAAAAGTGAGCTCAAAGCCAGCCTGAACTGCATAGTGAGACCTCCTTGTCTCAAAAAGACAAAAAAAAAAAAAAAAAAAAAAAAAATTGGGTCTCAAATTTTGTAAAGAAAAGAAACTGGAAATTTTTGGTTAGTGGGATGAGCAAATATTCAAATTTTAAGTATGCAAATACAGTCAAGAATGATCACAGAGGGAGAAATGTGGGGCCATGAACCCGGGAAAACAATGAACACTGGGATTATTCTCACACATCAAAACCTAGGGTCACTTAAGTCTGCTGCTGGAGTAAGGAGTCTTGGTATGATCTTCCCTCTGGGATTTGAAAATGCATATGTCTGACAACTGCCATGGCTTCCCATGTTTCATCATGTTTGCAAATCCAAAGAATAAAAAGAGAACCAATAGAACTAACAAAAGATGTAGACCTGAATATATAGAAGACTATCACATGTAAATATTTCTGGGACATGGATGAACTACAGAAATCAGGAGTGAAATTACAGCCTTAAACAGACTTTTTAATTAAGAATCAAAATAAAGAATCTCAATAATCAGCCCGTGAAGTTATATACTTAGAACAAAACGTTTATTTTACTCAGCTTGTCTGAAAAATCATCTCAAATAATAGTTTCTTCTTTCATTTTGCTTTGAAAAATCTCACTGAAACATTCATGATCATTTGCTTACCCATTTTCTTGTTGACAGGAACTTGAGATACTTTTAAATATGAGGTACAAAGAACAAAGCTGCTATGAAAATTCCAGCACAATTATTTTTGTGTACATGACTTGTTTGTTCTGTATTTAGGAATGATATGATCAGGAAAATTAATAGGTGAAGTTTTAATTTTAAAAAAATTCTCAAGTTTTTCATCAAAAGTATACTGTATTCCTAGCACCTTTCAGTATTTGGGAAGAGAAATAAACCCATCATTATTTAGGTGAGAGATCTCAATATTAATAAAAAGAGAGATATCTATGTAAAATAATCCAGATTATTTAAATTCAATAAGTATTTACAGTTAAGAGTTCAAAATGTGAAAAAGCATCTTTTCTGGCCATCAGAATTTATAAAGTATGAAAGTATAATAAAAGCATCCCATAAAAAATCATATGCTAAAGAATATAATTAGCAAACTAGGGCCGACCAGATAGCTCAGTGGATTAAAGTGCCTGCTTCAGGAGACACAGGGACCGGGTTCAATCCTCAGCATGCTGTGTGCCAGCCCTGCCCAGGGTGCACGCTGAGACAGTGAATGAGACTAGGCTTCATGATGCACACTTGTAATCCCAGAGTTTAGCAGGTTGTAAAAAAGAGAATCACTACAAGTCTGATCTATGTAGGGAGACCCTGTAGGCCCCGCTACTAAATACATATAAAGAAGAAAGCTATTCATATAATGAGGAACATAAAAACATAATTGTGGAAAAAATATTTGAAGGTCTTGATGAAAATATCAAATCTTTTCAATGAAATCTATAAATGCAGTAAAGTCACATCAATAGTATAATAAGATATGAAACAGAATTAAAAATCCACATTAACATATGTGGCTTGCAATTTGATTTAAGTTTATCTGGTTATATAATTCGTGTATTTATTAAAAAGGCAATAAAATATTTCAGAAATGTGACAGAAATCCTACAAAACAATAGAGGTAGCCATTCTGTTTTCAGGCAAATTGAACTTAAACCAAGACTAGTCAAAAGAGCCACAGATCACTGTATACTTGTTAATGAAAAGCTCCAGTATGAAGAGATAACAATTATAAATATATATGCACCAAATTTTGGTACAGCCAACCATATAAAATAAACATTAGTGGACATGAAAAATCCAATAAGTACTAGCACAATTACAGTGGAGGTCTGTAATACTCCTCTGTCACAAATAAATCAACCATATTAAAACATCAGTAAAGAAATATCAGAATTAAACCAAACATGAATAAATGGAATTAGTAGTAGATGTCTATAGGGAGTTCTGCCACATGACAACAGAACACTTTCCTCTGAGCTGTGCATAAGACTTTCTCCAAAATAGGCCATATGCTGACTCATAGAACAGATGAAGTAAATGCAAAGGAATTAAAGTAATCCCGGGCATATTATCAGATCATTGTGTAATAAAACTAGAAATCAATGGCAAAAGGAATCACAAAATCCCCATAAAGGCGTAGAAACTAAACAGCATCCTCCTGAACAACCAGAGTCACAGAACCTGTGCTCTGACAAAACGGAAAACACGAAAGAAATGGACAGATTCCTAGATACATATGAATTACCAAAGTTGAATCAAGAAGATACAAGAACTTTAAATACTTCAATATCATTCAATGAAATTGGAAAGTATTTTCCAGGTTCTGGTGGATTCATTGCTGAGTTCTACAAAAAAAAAAAAAAAAAAAAATTAGAAAAGATTGAATGTCATCATTCTACAAACTCCTTAATAAATCTGAATGGAAACAGCATTCATAAAGTTTTTTTCTTGAAACAATAACTAGCTTAATACCAAAACTAGGGGATGACTCAACTAGAAGAGAACTACAGACCAATCTTGCTAATGGGTAGATATGCAAAAATCATCCATAAGATACTAGTAAAGAGAAGGCAGAATATCACCCAGAAGATGGTATACCATAACCAAGTAGGATTGAACAATGGCTCAACCAGGGATGCAAAAATGGTTCACCATATGCAAATTATAAAATGTACCATACCATATCAACAGAATGAAAATAAATCACACAATCACCTCAATAGATACAGAAAAAGCATTTGGTAAAGTCTAATATGAATTCATGATGAAAATCTCCACAGAAAGGTGCAAAAGATGATATTTACCTCAACCTGATAAATGTCATCTATGACAAACCAACAGCCAACAGCCTAAAAAACTTCTAAAATTTAAATAATTTCACTCTAAAATCAGGAGCAAGAGAAGGATATTCACTATCATCACCACTCATATGTAGTATAAATCTGGAAATATTAGCCAGAGTAAATAAACAAGGGAAATTAAAACAGCAAAGTTGAGACATGAAGAAGTTAAATTTTTGCTATTTGCAGATGGCATGATTGTCTATATATAATACCCCCATAACCTTCACAAAATGACTTAATTAATAACCAAAAGATTTAATAACCTAATTAAACTATGATCTGGATACAAAGTCAACACTCCAATATCAATAGTATTCCTATAGAAAAATAACAAATGCCCTGAGAGGGAAATTAGAGAAACAACCTCTTTTGCAACAAAAAAGAGAAATATTTAGGAATCAATTTACAAAGGAAGTAACATATCTCTACACTGAAAACTACAGTGCTCTGACAAAGGAGATTGAAGGTAACAGAAAATGGAAAGATCTCCTTTATCAACATACCAACTATTTTGGTTCTTGGGTAGGAAAAACCAACACAGTGAAGTGGCCATGCTTCCAAAATTTGAGATGTAGCGCAATCCTAATCAAAATACTATTAGCACATTTTATAGAACTAAAGGAAACAATTCTAAATTTTTTTGGAGAGGACCAAAAGAAACCTAAAATAGTGAAAACAGTTCTAGATAAGAAAGGCCAGTCAGGGGGCATCACAAACTTTGACTTGAAATTATACTACAGAGCCAGGGATGTAGCCAAATGACACAGTGCCTATCTAGCAAGCATACAGTCATGAGTTCAATTCCATATGTATATATACTGTGATAAAAAAAAAACAGCTACTGTGATACAAAAAAAAACAGCATGGTACTACAAAAATAGAAAGAAAAAAGGGGGGATATCTGAGAATCAATGGAAAAGATTTGAAAATTTGGAAACAAATCTAAACACACTCAGCCTCCTTATCTTTGCCGTAGGGGCCAAACATATTTACTGGAAGAAAAATACCCTCTTTACTAAATGGTGCTGGCAAAACTGGATTTCCACATGCAGAATAAAATTATAATTAAGTCTATCACCATACACTAAAATAAAATCAAAATGGATCAAAACTCTAAAGAGGGGCCAGCCAGATAGCTCAGTGGTCTAAAGCATCTGCTTAGGCAATCTTAGGCAACTGCAGGAACTGCAGTTCAATCCCCAGCACCACATGCTGTGCCAGCCCCACCTCCAGCACAAGCTGAGCCGGCCATAACATAAATAAATAAAGTTAAAAAAAAAAAAAAGCTCTAAAGAACATCAACATATTTCATAGATTTAGAGAAAAATCATAAAATTCAGTTGAAATCCCAAGACACCTAAAGTAGCAAAAACAATTCTAGGCCACAAATGCAAGTCAGCGTGTATCATAATACCAGAGTTGAAATTTCTAAAACAGAAAACACCAAATGAGATGGAAGATAAAATAGATAGAACATTTGAAGACATAGGTATAGGCAAAGACCTCATGAACGAAACCCTGACCACACAGGAAATATTGTAAAAAGTCGATTTGGATCTCTTGATAAAAAACTTTGCATAGCAAAAAATGAATAAAATAAAATAAAAAATCATCACCAAATTGAAAAATCAATTCACAGAGTGGGAAAAAGTTTTAGCCAGCATTCTTCAGACAAAGGTCTAATATTTAGAACATATAAAGAATTAAATATATATATATATATATATATATATATATATATATACCCTCTAAATTTAAAGAAAAGCATCCAAAAATGAACATCTGAGGTGAAGTAGAAATGGAAAATAAATATATTATAAATCACCATTGGTCATTGGAGAGAAGCGAATTAAAACAACACTGAGTTACCACCTCACTCCAGGAAGAATAGCTATTACCCAGAAATTGACACATAGCAAATGCTGGCAAGGATGTGGGGGGAAAGGAGTCCTTTTCTCACTATTGGTGGAGTGTATACTGGTGCAACCATTGTGGAAGTGAGTGTGACTATTCCTCACAAAACTAGGACTACAGGTCCCACTTGACCCAGCCATTTCCTTTCTTGTTATATTTCCAAAGAAAGTAAAAGTAGCATCTCACTTGATACGTGCATACCCATGATTATATACACATCGGTATTTGTAACAGCTGGATCTTAGACACAGCTCAGGTGCCCAACAACAGATAAATAGAAAAAAAGTTGTGCTTTTTAAACAATGGATTACTGCTAAGCCAAAAAGAAGGATACTCTTGAGGCTAAATGGATAACCCTGGAGTCCACACTCTTTTAAGTGAAATCAGTCGGACAGCAATGCAAATATCACAGTGTCTCACCGGCTTAAGAAACTGAAAGGAGAAATAAGAACAAAAATGGAGAGTACATACTGTGAAACAGGAAGAAATTTTTCTAAAGGAAACAGAATCTAGGAGCATGGAGGAAAGAAAGGGGAGGGGAAAAAAAACAAAGAAAAAACGAGGAAAAAAGGGTAAAATAGAAACAAAGCTTTATAAACAAGGATGTGAAGAGAGATAAAATATAACATGTACACATGCCAGTTCCTTATAATAAATGCGCTCATTATGCACATCAAAATGGCACAAATGGATTTAGCAGTAAAATTTCCAGAATGAAAAATAAAAACACGTGTATAGCTTTATTAAATAATTGAAAAAAATTGAATAAGAGCATGTGACAACACTAGTATTAATGTCAAAGCTTACACATACAGAGAAATGTAACATATTTATTGAAACAGTTGCATTGCTTAAACACATATAAACAAAGTTAGAATTTGCACTGATGTGCTATTATAGACCCCAGAAAAAAAAGTGAAAGAGGAAGAGAGAGAGAGCTACCACACATTTATATTCTTTTTGAACTACCTTATATAATTCAATCATTGGATACTAGGACAAATGAAAGATTTTTCTGCTAAAATGTTTTTCTTCAAACCATATCCTCATAAGTGAACTGAGGAAGAGCAGACTCTAACAGCGGATAGAAGATACTGATTATTTTGTAAAAGCAGAATCTGAAAAGCCACCTATTATGAAAACACTGGGTTTCAACAAAAATAGCTTCATTTGATTCAAACAGCACGTAAACTTTTACTTTTGAAAAATTCCACATGGAAAATTCAAGAGGTAGCCATGCCATTAATAGACAATAGACAGATTTATAGATAAATGCGTAACAATGTATGGACAAGATAAACATTTCTATTTTCATGTACATTTCCAATTCCCCCTTCCAAAATCAGACTCCTCAAATTGAATTGACTTGCAATAGACAGCTATAAAACAGCAGCATCAGAATTTGAACATATGTCTTCCTCTTTAAATAAATGCTTTAAATAAATACATATGTTACCTGTCTTTGTGGAGAGTGTCCTGATCTATAATATGTATGATGATATAGAATTATATGAGTTATAATCACAGTCACTGGTGGAATTTCAAGTTTTACAAAGTTATGGAAAAAGATACATTACCATTAATACCCCTCAAAATACTCTGCCTTGCTTTGAGTCCATTTATCCCTTTATTCTTTTTACTTTGTGAAGCTGTTCTGGATATTTCCTTTCATGAATATCTTGACAAAGTGTGATCAAATACCCAGTGAATGCTACAGCCAGAGGTGCTGAATCTAGAGTGTGCGATGCTGAGTTTCCAGGTGTGTGATTACTAGATCCACTGATTGGTTTAGCATTTTTCTGGGTTTGGGCACTACCCACCACAAGAGCAGGCATCCTAGATAAAACATAAGGAATCTGCTGTTGCCACTGGTCTCTGTTACTTTTGCTGTCTTGTGCCTGACAGGACTGCTTTCTTCCTCTCTGATGCCCCTGTGTCACGTGACCCCGCTGGAGCCAGCTGATTATGGACTGAAATCTCTACAACTGTGAGCAAAAATAAACTTTTCCTCCCTAAAACTTTGAATGGTGAGTATTTGCTCTCAGAAATGAGAAAAGTAACTAAGACAGGCAGGCATGCAAAAACATCACATGTTTCCTCACGTACATACTCACTACATCTGGCATCATGGAAATTCTAGATCATTCACCAAATCGAAATAATCAGGAAAGGCATTTTGAATAAATTCAGGAGATCAAGGCCATTCATGAAAAAGGACATTCAACACAGCTTAAGAATGTGTCAAGAATAATGAGATGAATGTATTTGAAGTGAAAGGGAGTATTTTGAACAAGGTTAATATAAATATGCCTTTTCCTATAATAAAATTTTTAAATATAGCATTATTCATATTTTTATCTCACTGAGTATAAGATATATGTATATATATACATATATATAAATGCGTACATAGTTGTTTACATATAAAGCACCAAAAGTGAATCAGTTATACTTGATATTTCCTCCAAGATAGATCTATATCTTTTGATTTGTTTTTACATATTATTTTAGAATTAATGAAAATGACTCTTCATCTACAATAAAATAGCTTTGTTATGGTATCAGAAATTATATGCTATATCACCTAGGAAACAGGATCATAAAAATTAATGCTTTTATCTGTGTGAAAATGTTGAAACCAATGAAACGTGATTCAATGTCTATACATCCTTATTAATAATAATTGGCATGACCACAATATTAATTCATTTAAAATTATTAGACAATATGATGCCATAACCTCTGCAGAGGTACCAACAAATCCACCAGTCCATAATAACTAGTTTGATATCTCTTGAGTACTTTTACTATATAATTTTAGTCATTTAAAAAGAAGGTCTACTTTTTATGGAATAAATTTTTACTACTCATTTGCAATTTTATTTGAGAAAAAAACACCAGGTCTCTCTAAAGAATAGCAATCAATACCACATTTACTCTGAAAGTACATTTTGATTGCCTCGGGAGTGTAAAGTAACATGTTAGCTATAAATTTAGCAGGAGGAAATCTGGGATCAAATTGTGGCTTGAGAACTTACTAGCAATTTGCCTTGAGGTAAGTTAATTTTATTCTCTTGGAAAATTTGGCTTCCTATAATTGTACTTGTGACAATCAAAGGAGAAATTGTATATAAAGGTACCATACACAGTAAAAAGCACTCCAGAGTTTCCATGCCAGTGCTGCAACCTATGGGAGCAACTAGAAGACACACAGGAATAGATTTTCTTAAGGCAGGATCTCACTCTGCTTTCTCTACTGCCTAGACTGGGATTGAATTTGTAGTCTTCCTACGTGAGTAACTGGAATAAGAAATGCTCAGCACGTGCCCAGTGTAATATTCCCCACAATGCTTCATAACTTTCTCTTGCCTTATAACCTAGTAAAAGATTCTAGCAGTTGTCCCAAAGTACACTTTTATCTAAAAAATCATATTTTTTACTACATCTTTAAGTAGCTGGGGCATAGTAGGGAAGATTAACAATGCCAAATGGTTTTGATAATAAAATAGTAGCAGTGTGATAACTATCTTGAGGCATTGTCCATGAAAGCAAATGGAAAAAATAAGAACCCAAGTGCATAATGACGGAAGAGGCTCTTGAAGAATGTGTATATTTTCCATGACAGTGTCTGTGAGAAATGGGTAGCATTTTTTTCAACTGGTATTATTATTATTACATGCAATGTAGTAATAATAGTGCTAAGATTGACCAACATGGAGAAGCAAAGGGTTGAAATCAGAAATTGGAACTGTGTAGTGCTTATTACCACAGGGAATCCTGGCTGCACTGCTGCATGTCTCTGTTCATCAATTCCTTAAACCAGTTATCTTTTCTTTTCCAAAAGGTAGCCATGAGGTGGGGAAAAGAACAAATTGGTAAAATACAATAAGAGTGATACATATCTGGGAGAGGTTCTTGTAAAATTTCTTGAGGATTTTGTTGGTTATTGTTGATATGCAAAATTGTGAAACCTTGTCTCTATCGACTTCCCTTGGAAAGTTTCTAATGTGTGTACTACTGAACTCCAACACTTAGAATTCGTCACTTAGCACATTTTTTGTCTATTCCCTCATTGGCTGTTGAGCTCATTAAGCCATCACTTATATCCCCAGAGCCCAAAGTAACTTAGTACCAGTATAAGTCTGTAGAATAAAAGAATAATAAACCCTAAGTTTTATGGGGATACCACATATAACATATATGAGGGAGAAATCCTCCCACTGTAATGTGCTTGGTGTTTTACCTTAATAAATTCATTCAGAGCTATAAGTTTTAGATTTTTGGTGCTGTTTGGATACAGTTTTTCAACTGTAAAATTGAGGCATTCAGTTAACTTGTGATGCAGTAGAAACAAGACACAGTTTAAAAGTCAAAGCACAAATTCTACCATAATGCATTTAATAATATGTGTTTTATGGCAAAGAAGTAAGCATCATTAGCTGGGTGCTGCTATGTACATAACAAGAAGTTCTAAGAGTAAGATCAAGTATTAAAGATGAGCAAAGATTCAGTAGGTTCATTTATTTATGTATTTATTTATATTTTTTAGTGTAGGGTCTTACTACTCAGCTTGAACTCATAGTGATCCTCTTGTTTCAGCCTCCCCAATCAGCATCACACACATGCACCACTATGCCTACTTTTGAGTCATGATGGCACGCAGTACTGGGAATTGAACTTGGGACCTTGTAATCATGCCACACATCTTACCCCAGCCCCACAATGCTTTAAGTAGAATAAAAAAAAAAAATCTGAGAATTGGTTGGTCACTGGCCCACCAATTATGAGCAGTTTTGGTATTTGTCTTAGCTATAGAATTAGTGAAAACACTGATTTTTATTAATTACTAGCTATAAGTCATGGCAAGTCGTCTTTTTTTTTTTTTTTTTTTGCTTTTTTTAATAAGAAAGATCTCGATTTTCCTTAAATCGTCAATATTTGTCACCGTTCAAACTTAGTTTAATTCAATTTTGCACTGGAAGATAAGTTGGCATGCATTTACCATGTGTAACAATGTACTAAGATAACAAGACAGCAAGCAATATGGGGAGAATGAACCAGGAGCCATCCATACCGACATGGTTGGCATAGGTCTTCTATTATACTCTAGCAAGAAGCTGTCAGCATGAATCTGATAAATCTGTGTAAATCATACTGTATATTACAGAATATTGAGGGGAAGCAGGTCTCAGAGGAAGATGAGATATTTTCTCAGAATAACCCTAGCCCTTGTGAGGAGGAAACTATGGGAAGGGTTGTGACCCAGAGTTCCAGGCAGTCAGGGATAGGACTAGCCAGAGAGACCCTCAAGGACACCCTGACCCATTTGGCAATGTCAGGACTCTGGAGCCTCAACAAATAAAAGCCTCAATTATCCTGCAATTAGGTCCCATGTGTGGAGACTGCTCTGGGCCTGCCAGAAACACATCTGACCCAGCAACTAGGCCAAGCATGTGAGTGAAACTGCACAGGGATCTCCAGAAACTCATTTGACCCAGCAACAAAGCCTGGCGTATGAGTGGAACTCCATCCATCAGACAGGCCCGGTGTGGAAAACTACGGCAGAACTCTCTGAAGAGAGACTAGAGACAAGACTAATCCAGCTGATCTAGGACCAGAACATCTTTCCAGAGTGGCACAGCAGGTTCACCTTCAAAGGCCGTAGCAGGAATAAGTGGAGCTCAGCAGACACACCTAAGTCACACGCATCTGGGTGTGTTTGAACTTGACAAATCCAGATCTGGTGTTAAGATAAGAAGTCTAACAAAGCTGTACAGCAAAGATCAGAGTGCAGGGCTACACAAAATGACAAACAGAAGGAGCAAAATGCACTCTCAGGAACTAAGCTCACCCAGAACAAATACAGAAACAATACCATAGAAGAAATTGCAAATCTCACACCTATAATCTCTAGAATAATAACATCCGAAGTAAAGAAACAACTGCAGAAAAGTGTAGAGGAAATCAGATCAAAAATAATTTCTAAAAAAAAAAAATAATAACTATAATAAAAGAAATACTAAGTGCTTCTAAAGAAGACACTGATAAAAAAAATAGAGGAGAATAGAATAATGATGGAAACATTGAATGAACAATATAAGAAAATAATAGAATGTTTGAAGCAGATTCCAAGTGCTATACAGGTACTTAAAACTTCAATCACAAGCTGGCAAAACTGTTCCAATGAAAGTGAAAACAGACTTTCAGACCTCAAAGACCCTATTGCAGCTAGTGACGAGGTAAGAAAAGATCTCTTAATAACTAGGATACAAGAAAAAATAATTAAACATCTTCAAGATGATGCAAAGATGAAGACCATAAGACTAATAGGCATCAATAAAAAAGGAGTCTGTACAAATGATATAGAAAGAATATGGGCAGAAGTAATAGCAGAAAACTTCCCATTCAGTTAACTGAAGTATATAGAACTCCAAATAACATTGACCCAATTAAAACCACACTCAGACATATAATAATCAAGATCCCTTAAATTCAGCACAGGAACAGTATACTAAAAACCACTAGAGAAAATAAACAGATCACATTTAAAGGAAAACTCATTATAATAATGGCAGATTTCTTTTTACAAACCATCAAGTCAAGATGAGCAGGAAGTAAAGTACTTCAAGTCTTGCAAGAGAGTAAATTGCAGCCCAGACTGATATACTCTGCAGAATTCTCTTTCAAGTTCAGTGGAGAAGTGAAATACTTCCATGACCAAGAACAACTAAAGAATTTCTTGATGGCAATGCCAACCCTGAACAGTTTCCTAAAAGATATTCTAGAGTGGGATCAAAAGGAGCACAACTCCATGAAGAAGAATGGAAAGAACCCACCAAAAAGGGCAAACAATTAAACACTGGAGAAAAAGAGGTATACAAAAGCAGTCTCTCAACTATTCTTTCGTATGCAGCAGCAGAATATGTCCATCAGCATATCCCACAAGTGGACTTCTCCTGAACCCTATGAGTCATGAGTCTGAGTCTACAGGATGGATATCAAGAAAACAGCAGTAGCTCAGTCCCACAAGTGGCACCTGGCCACCAGTAAGTGTCATGGACACTGTCTATATACACAACACACTAGAACTTTGTATGCTATCCTATTCCCAAACTGTTAGCAATTCCGGTCATATATTTGCCATTCCAGTATTTATATTATGTTTATTTTCTTTTTCTTTCTTTTTTTTTTTTTTTTCGGTCTTTTTGAGACAGGTTCTCATTGTGGAGTTCAGGCTGGCCTTGAGCTCACTTTTGTAGCCCAGGCTGGTCTCAAACTCACACTGATCCTCCTGCCTCAGCCTCCCAAGTGCTGAGATTACAGGCGTGAGCCACCACACCCGGCCTGTATTGTTTCATTCTTAGTAATTCTTTACTACCATGGAAACTTCTTCTTAGTTGATATCTTTGTATATATTAACTTATTCAAATACTATATAATTACTCTGAATTGATTTCAGATTCTTATATAAGATACACAACATTCTGGCCTCTAAGTTGGACTCATGATGTGATTTGCACTTGGAATATTGTTTTGAAATATTTTCTTTTAATATTAATTAACATTTAATTAATTTTCTAAATATCATTTAATTATACTATTTGTTTTATTATTCTTATTGTATCTCTCACTTACAATCTATTTATAAGACATGGTATGGTATTTTCTCCTAGTATTAGAAACTTTATTTTATTTGTATAGATGTACAGCTATTTGCTCTTAGTTCATTGAGAATAAATGTTTGCACTAATATTGTTTAGACAAGATATTAGGTCTGCACCTTGTCCTCTAAATAGCTACTATGAAGACAACAATATGCATGGTATTAATTATTGTAACCATCCTAATAACTTTTTTGAAACTGAGTGGTAGCACTTTCAAACTCATGGTTCTTGCAAACACTTACTAAATACCCTAAGTTTATAGAGCCCCACTCTTAAGTCAAACTTTCTTGCTTACAATTCCAGAGCAGAGGAAGTCATTTTTGTGTATTAAAACCCTCTAAATAGAGAGTTCCTCTCAGGCTCCTTTCCAGGTTCACTTTCCTTAAGACAATTTGCTTTTGTTTTACAGTAAAAGCTGTTTTCTGCTTTTGCTGCATGAAAAAAAAAAAAAAAAAAAACCCTTTTGTTCAGTCCTCTTTTGACTCTCTACCTTGTAATTCTCTGTTTCAAGGGAAGAACCCAGCCAGATGGTAGCATCAATGTTTTCCCATATCTACATCACAAAATGAACAACTGTCTGCTGAATGAGGACTTCTCTCTTTTTGTCTTAGGCAACCTAAAGCAGCTGTCATTTTCACGTCTTTCATTTCTATTTTTCCAGAGTCCATGTATTGCAGGCTATTGTGGTTTAGGTCTAAAGGAAACAAAATTGGAAAGATAGAAATACTACTTTTGTAAATGTAGAAGGGAAGAAGTGTTAGAGAATGGGAGAAAAGTGGGACCAAAAACACTGAAGATGTGCTGTGCGCATGTGCCCACACCCCACCGTGATTGCGACCATTCTGTACTACAACCACGTACTAATAACAATAACGTGAGAGAGAAAGAAAATGAAATGTTTCCCTAACGTCTGATGGGTTCAGATGTAGAGATTTTAGAAAGTGATTGATTGGCTTGTGGGACATTATAGTAAGTGGAGCAATCCACTGGTAAATTCATCATTGCATTTGCTGTTAGAAGGTAGGCTTAGGTTGGAGGAGATAAGTCAGGAGGATGTGGCTTGGGAGGCTAGCCCTGTCTTGAGCCCTTTCTGCTTTCTTTGCCTCCTGGTTGGCACAGGTCAGCAGCTTCGGTCTGCTAGGAATTTCTTCTGTGTCATTTCTGCTATACAGCCAGCCACACACAGAGTGAATCGTTGGGGACTACGACCCAGATATGTCTCTCCTTTTTCATTGCAGTGTCAGGTATTGTGTCCCAGTGGTGGGAGTGACCAATGCACAGGAGATGGGAACCTGAATGCTCTTTCGCTCTCAGAGAAATGTAGGGATCATTTTATTCTTTTCAGGTTTTCCAAAAGGATGTATGAATATAGGACAAATAATTTATAGGATTATTTTATAATATTCACACAAGAGTGCAAATGATCTGTCCACACCCTAGAGAGTCCACAAAGAATCCAGCTGAGGGATTAGATCCCACAGCAATGTCTTATGTGTCTCCAACTGAAGACCTAGAACCCATCGGAATGTCCCCCATGAGTCCTGCTGGCAGCCTGGAGCCCACAACAATGTCAGGTACAAGTCCCAGGATCTGCACTGGGAAGGCCCAGAGTTCAGTGGTGGATGATAGTAACTGCACCAAAGAGATGAAGGATCTGCACCAGAAGACTGAGGGGTTTGCGCTGGAGCCAGGAAGTGAGGCTCCAGAAAAGGATAAGAACTTCCCTAAAGAGAACAGCAGCCATTCGCAGTGAGAGTGAGGACCTCAGCTCCTCTGTCAATGAGAACAGCCGAGGTCATATCAGGAAAGCTCGCATGATAAGCTTCTCCTGGAGAATCAACAATGTACCATCTTCCCTTCCATATGCTGTTGGTAACAATCCTCAGGTGGGACTTCTTACCCAAAATCATACTGATGCAGTTCAGCTGAGTGTTACAAGTTGTTCATTAATTGATCAATCACAATCCAACCCTGGTCAACTTAATAACTAGGCACGGTCTCTTAAATCCTAGACTCCATTGACAGATTTGTAAAGAGTTAATATGTCTTGATCTAATCAGATTTACATTAATATGATGATGACATATATACAATTCTTATTACTCTCATTCCACCAAAAGCAAATAGTAAAGCACTGCTTAAAACCATAACCCTTCGACAAAATAACCTGACTTCTAACATGTATCCAAAAACTACATTAAAATCATATCAATTGCTATTACAGTCATAATTACAACATCCCATTACCTTTTGGCAACACGGTACAACAATACTAAAAATCACCCTACGGAATCTCCAGTATATCTGTACGTTAAAAAAAAATATACTCTGTTCTGCTGGTGAAAGGTTTTTATTGTCCCAGTCCTTCTTATCAAGCACGGTTCTCTGTTTCATCATTGCAATTCACAGCTCCACTGGAGCCTTCCCTCTGGCCAAAAGCTTCAAATCATCCTGCTGGCTCTTTGCTCTTAATTTTCAACAAAAATCTGGACAAAAGCCTTCAGCAACAACCATGGCACCATCCGAGTGGTAGAACACATTGACATTTTATGCCACCCGGGCAGTATTTCTGAACACATTTGAAATGCAGACCAAATTCCTGCCAGATCCCAATAAACACCACCTGGGACCCAGCTGCCAATGCAGTCCCTCGCAGTACATATCTGCTGACCCTCGTCCTGCCTGGCAGCATTCCCATCAGTCCTCTGATTTTCAAGGCCCTGGCAGTCTCCCACACAGGCACTGCCTCTTCAGCCAGTTTCTAGAACTTTTCCAAGTTAATTCCCAAGGTTCGTAAGACTCACGGCCAGGCAATGCCACCACAATGACACAACTTATTGTACCAAAATCTGTATCAGTCAGTGTCTGTTAGAAAAACAGATACAACACAAGACACACAAATATATGTGATTTACAAGATTGGCTTACAATGGCCACCCACTGAGTTAGATGTGGAAGAGCACAGAAGGACTGTCTGAACAATGGAGACCAAACAGTTCAGTTGAAGGCCTGCAGCTCAGTGTAATGTCCTGTGCAATCCTGCCTCAGCAGGCTGAAGAGTGCAATAGAAGGATGAAGGATTTTAATTGGAAGCTTGTTATGGTTTGTGTCTGGTGGTCCCCCCAAACTCTCATGCTATCATGGGGCCTGGATTTCTAGAGTTTGAGACTGACTCATGATCCACTGGGATTATGTGTTTTAGTACTGATGGGATTATGGTTCTGAGTACTGCTGGGATTATGGGCATGACCTGAGGTGGATAGCTTGAGGCAAACAATCTGATTGTAATATAAGAGAGAGAGAGAAACAGACTCTCTGTGTGGTTCTCTGTTGTCCTGGATGGTCAGGAGCCTCTGCTGCAACTGTTCCCCCATCATGAAGCAGTAACAAATCTGTTTTTTCTCACTTCTCCCTTATACTATCTGTTAAGTATGAATCCATGCAATTGACCAAGCCAGGCAATCTGATATGACTAGAAGATTTATCGGGGGGCAGCAAGCAGGCTGGCTGTCTAGTGGACCAAAAGAGCTGTGAACAAAGCAAAGCACAGGGCCTTTGAGGTGTTTTGTGGGATAGGGTGTGTTTGTGCACTGGAACAGCCAAGGGAAGGCTAATCTTGGCAAGGCTACCTGTTCTGTGGGGACCTTCGATGTTAACAAAGGAAAGTTTCTGTGGTTGCTTGCCCAGGTCAAAGTCAGGAGGACTTGTTCTGTGGTTTGGGGCTTGGTTCTGTGTGGGGCCAAGGTAGAGGGAGAGTTTGTGGGAGGGGTTCCTAGAAACCATGAAGGGGAGTGTTTGGGGCGGGGGTACCTGGGAAACTTTGAATCCTAACCTATCACTACCTAGGTGATGCGTAGCCCTAGGGCGGGTCTTCTACACCCTAGGAAGTAACATTGCTCAGCCTACTTGGTTAAGCTTCTCAGCTTCTCGAGTTGACAAAATCAGTAGACCACTATATTATAAGATAATGTGCTTCAGCAGTATTGTATGTTCTCCATTCACATCACCTTCCCTGTCTTTCTTTTCCTTTCTACTCGGAATGATTGACCCAAGTGATAGCTTCATCCATTCTCTCTGATAGTACAGCTAGTATTTCAGCATTTATTGCTCTTCTCAATTCTACTTATGTGGCAACATAAAAGACCTTCCCAATTCCTGTAACTAGAAGAAAGAACTTATAGCTACTTTGCCCTGGAACTGGGTGGGTGCAGCTAAGTTCCTGTCAGGAAAGCTCAGAAATTTACCTTCAAAGTTAGGTGCAAACCACATTCTCATCAGCCACTTTTTACCAATAAGCTGTATGTGTTAGCTAATAAAGTTTGTACTGGGTACATTATAACTTCCATTGAAGTGTTTTACATTTCATCCTAGTCGTGTCAGAACCCAGTATTTATAGCTAGAATTTCTCTCCTTGGTTCTCTTAGTGTTTTGTCTTGCACGCCAGCCTTACTCTCCAAAATTCCTCTTGTCCTGTTCTGAATATTTTTCCTGTATTGTAGCCTTCCTCTAAAAGCATTGCACCATAACATACAACACCATAGTAACTCGGAAAAACAACTTTTGAATGAAATTCAGTTAGAGTATGGTAACTGTGGCCCCAATTGGCTACCAGATGTGAATGTTTGGATATAGTTTTAATAAACTAATTAGCATAGACTTCAAGGCATAGGGCCTCCATTTTAAGTGAACCTATTGATATCATGGTTGTTATGAAGTTGTAAATAACCATCATTAAATAATTTAAGCAGTGCCCGATATGCATTAGGTCTAAATGAAATATTAGGGTTTTTTTTTTTTTTTTTACTTTGTCACATGAAGTACAACCTATTTCAATATCTAAAACATCACCCAAAAAGGAGACACTTTTTTTTTTTTTTTTTTTTTTTTTTTTTGCGGGGCCAGGGTTCAAACTCACGACCTTGCACTTGCCAGGCAGGCATTTGTGCCACGGAGCTATATGCCCAGCCCCAGGAGACACTTTTAAATGTCATACTTGTTCAACAGATTATGCATATTATGAGGGAATTTTTCAGGACTAATTTATTTTTACATTAATAAAAAAATCACATTAATAAACAAGCTCTCTATTAAGACATACTGTCTCAAAGCTTTGCTTCTTGTGGTATGAAAACCAAATCATTTTTTCTGTTTATAAACTCCATGTAAACGCTATCTAAGACTTTTTAAAGATGCTTAGGCTGGGGCTCGGCAGGATGGCTTAGTGGTCTAAAGTGCCTGCTTAGGAAAGCTTGGGCGCCTGCAGGGACCGCGGTTCGATCCCCGGCACCATATGCTGTGCCAGCCCTGCCCTGAGGGCAGGCTGAGCCAGTCATAAAAATAAATAAATAAACAAACAAACAAACCAAAGTTCTGAAACAAGAAAAAAAAAAAAAAAAAAAAAAATATATATATATATATATATATATATATATATATATATATATATATAAAAATAAAGATGCTTAGCCTGAGCAAAATCAAACAGATGCATTTGATTTAGCTATCTCCTATGCCAGTGATTTCATTGTGTATTTTATTTTAATTATTTGTTATTTCCCAATCCACATTCCAGGTAAGCCTCTATAAAATTTGTATTCTCAGAACTATAACCTGCATGTACAGCCATGTACGCCTTGTACAGGTGAGTGGACAGATGAGCATATATGTCAGCCTTCCGAATGAGATGAAGATAATAAACTTCCAGTGTTATCTGCTTTGTGTCCATCTATAAAGCTAATTAACTATAGCCGAATTGAAGTCTTCTGGTTTGTGTCTCATGAGTATTATTCCCACTCTAAAGCTAATACCATTAGATGGATCTTCAGGAAGTTTGCTGTAGCTTATTTAGAAATGATGACATAGCCAGTAAAATTTTTACTGAGCAGTACTGAGTATGTAACTCTGAATCTGGTGGTACTTGAAAAATCATCTGCAAAGGTAGGGACCACAAAATCCAAAATATATGATAATCACAGAGTAATACATGTCACTATAAGATAAAAAGAACAAAAGTGGCTACAGAATTCATGATATATTTTCCGTGGATTCGTACATTGTCCTAAAATTTGATATACCACTTTTAAAAGTAGGAATGCTCACTTCTGAGAAGCCACTCCACTTTAAAGAAGTTCTGAAAGGATGACCTCATGATAGGTTAACAGGTATGAAGTTAAAGATTTAGTCTGAACGTAGTTTTGAGAGGAAATTCTGAAAATTTATGTCAAAATATTAGCTCTTTGATGACTCCAGGTTACTACTTAGCAAATTACTCTTAGACTTGAGCAAATGGATTTCATTTACTAAAATTAAGCTTACATTTTCCGCTAATATATCTTGATCAAAACTGAGGAATTACTGGAATACTTTCCTCAGGACATATTTCTGAGAGTCCAGGACAATGCTAACTTGCTTGAACTTTATGCCTTTAGCAGAGCTTCCCTCTCTAATCACTAGAAATTAGGAAATTCCATTCTGCAAAAAGACCACAGCATTGAGGGAGAAGACGTGACTCACGCAATGTGAAAAGAAAGAAGGGTTTGTTTTCAGTTTTGTTGGTGTTAGCAAATGTTAGGCTTTGGATCTCAGAAGGCCATGGGCTAAACTTTGGTCCCCAGCTGATGGTGATGTGATGAGATGAGAAACCTTAGGACGTGGGGCCAAGTTGGTGGAGCTGTGACACCAGGGCCTGCCCTGCAAGGGAATGTATTCTCTCTCTCTCTCTCTCTCTCTCTCTCTCTCTCTCTCTCTCTCTC